>JAKLNC010000091.1:14399-102384 GCA_022813145.1 Barbatosphaeria neglecta | reverse complement strand
CCCCCCCCCCCCCCCCCCCCCCCCCCCCCCCCCCCCCCCCCCCCCCCCCCCCCCCCCCCCCCCCCCCCCCCCGACGCGAGGCGCGCGCCGGCAGCATCTCCCAACGTTTCGAACAAGTCCATTCTTTCCACGGCTGATGGCTGACCGTACCCCCGCTCCCGTGCAGTTCAAGAAGCTCCTCGCACCAGGCAGGATCAGCCAGACGCTATGCCTCGGCAACCTGACGGACCGCACAACGTACGAATACCTGCGCAGCGTGTCGCCGGACCTGAAGATGGTCAAGGGTCGGTACGACGTGGAGGCGACGTCGCTACCGCTGGCACAGGTGGTGGCGCACGGCGCCCTGCGCGTTGGCTTTCTCGAGGGCTACACGCTGGTCAGCAACGAGCCCGACTTGCTACTGGCCGAGGCTAACCGCCTCGACGTCGACGTGCTCTGCTGGGCCGGCACCCACCGCTTCGAGTGCTTCGAGTACATGGACAAGTTCTTCATCAACCCGGGCAGCGCCACCGGCGCCTACACTACGGGTTGGACCGGAAAGGAGGGAGGATTGGGCGGTGCGGGGGAGGACGACGATATCGTGCCTAGCTTCTGTCTCATGGATGTGAGTAAGACGAGAGCGCGGGGGAAAAAAGGGATCCTTCGTTGCAACCATCCATCCACTCCCCTTGACCTAAGCCTCGCAATGTGTGCCACTGGTGATGATGGTGGCGAGGGGGAGTGATTGGGGTTTCGGAGAAGTTGCGCTTTGCTGACAGGCGGTCTTTTCCGCTGCTTATAGGTCCAGGGGATCTCGCTCACGCTCTACGTCTACCAGCTGCGGAAAGATGCCAACGGGGTCGAGAACGTAGCAGTGGAGAAGGTCACCTACACGAAACCGGTCGAGCCGACGGGGGGCGGGGGCTCATGATAACTGACTCGCTAGCGCCAGTTAGGAGTAGAAGGTCGAAGACGATGAACGATAATGTGGCGAGGCCGGCGTGCTGAGAGGCCGTAGCGCAAAGGACGACGTCGAAGGACGTCGGAAACAATCTGCCATACCAGCTGAGAGGGATGAGTCGTACGGGATGTACAACCCCTTAAGGATGATGGGCGTTGGGAAACCGCCTCACAACGAGGAGGCTGGCGACGCACGGGTTCGAAACCGCTGTAACTGGGATTGAACAGCAACAGACAAACGTAAAAATCAAAAGCACCCGCAAGGGGATGGCCAATGAATCCACCACCAGCACCATTTCCTCTCGAAGAAAATCTAGCAAGATGCAGGAACGGGCGTATCTGTCTATCTCGTATGTGGGTGTCCCAAACGCCGTGCTGCGTGCCTCTTGTCGTAGAATACATAAGGTACCTAGGTACATTGACACGTACAACTGTAACCAACTCCGCGCTTCTGTCAATAACAAGAATAAACAGCACATGGCTCTTGTCAAACCGACAGTAAGGAAAAAGAGGTGGAAAGTGGGGGGTCAAAGAATAAGGGAAGGACAAGATGGGGTTCAATAAGTTCATAACATCATGCTCCGTCGTCTCGATATCCTGTCTCTCGCGGATATCCTGCCTGTTCCCCCTCCTGCACCGTCGCCCCCACCGGGGCCCCCGTCACTGCCAGTAGCACTGGCACTGCTACCGCTATGCCCCCCCGGCGGCTCGTACGATGAATCGTCTGAGTCGTCGTCGTTGTCGAGCACGGATGTCTTCTTCAGCGCCGTCATGGACGCGCGCTTCTTAGAGGCGTTCGAAGAGGCCCTCGACGGTAGCTGATCGGACGACATGCCCTCGCGAAGGTTGGTAGCTGATAGTGGCCGCCGGGACGAGCCCTTCCCCCCGTGGTGACTGTGGTGACTGTGGTGACTCTGCGACGGCTTCTCCTTGAGGTCGGAGACCGGCGACGTCGCAGTGAATTCGTACGGGTCAAGCTCGGACTCAGGCTCGGGCTCGGGCTGGGGATCAAGCTCTCGCTCTGGTCTGGAGCTGGCCCTCTTAGGCTTGTCCTGGAGGCCGTCCGCGTCCTTACTCTGTGCTGTCGGCACGCTTGCCGCGACTTCTATCATCTTGGGTGGCGCCGCGCTGTCCCGGCCTCCGATAGAGGAGGCGCGCTTCCGCCGATCCATGACGACCGTGCTGGGGAGGGTGTCACCGGGAGCATCAACCCTGCCGGCCGCCGTCGGGCTCAGCACGTCAGCCTGAGTAGCGGCTGCCTTCTCGAACGAGTCCGCTAATGCTCCGCCCTTCGTTTTCGTTGTGGACGCAGGGTGCTCAGTCCCGCTGTCGTGCTCGCCGGGCTTTTGGTGCCGTTGGATGTACTTGCCCTCCCCAGCCACGGCATCGAGCAGCTCCTTAGTCGGCCGGCGCATCTTGTCGCGTAAATTGGGTTCCGCGTAGCTGATAGACGCCCGCGCCCGCCTGCTAGGCCTAGACGTCTCGCCGAGCGAGGATATGTCGGCGGGCGGCGGCGTGTCATGCAGTTCTCCCCTTGGCACGGCACGCTCGGGCGTTTCGGGGGGGACGGGGTGAGCGTCGACGAAAGGGGTTGTCAGCTCGAGTTCCGGAACAGTAGTGGCGACATCGATGCAGACGGGTGGCAGGGGCGGAGGCGGAGGCGGGTTTGGCAAGTCCACCATCATCAGATTCTTCCTCTTTTGCCTCGGCTTCTCCTTGACGGGACTGGCACTCTCCTCCGCCGACTCGGGTTTGGCTTCGGGCTTGGCTACGCCGCCTCCCTTGGGCGCAGATGCCTGGTTGGCTTTCCGGGGCGACGACATGTCCTCGTTCGTGCTCCTCGAGGCCAGTGGTTTCCGTCCGCCGAGGGCCGGCCCCGCGAGCACCGGCACCGGCGCTGCCGCTTTCTCTCTCGCTTCCCTCCTGCCCACAGGCGCGTCCTTGATGCTCTTCCGGCCCTTCAGATCCCGGGCAGGCACGGCATTCTCGGAACCGCCCTTGGCTGGCGTGGAGGTCGCCTTCTCTTCCGTGCTCTTGGCCCCCCTGGCAATTTCGTTTTCATCGTTGACCGTAAACTTTCTCTTGCGCGCGGCCTTCAGGAGTGGTGCGACTGGCTGAGCCTCAACGACCTTCGTGGCCTCGCTGTTCTTTTCAGGATCGGTCACCTGCTCCTCGCTTATGATGATTTGCGAGAGTGCGAGGCTTTCCTGCTTTCGCGGATTTGCTACCAGCCGCGACGTCCTTGCTTCGGACTCGTTCCCAGTGACCACTCTACTTGGCGAGTCAATCTTAACTGGATCTGCATCGACAAAGCGAGAAACGGGTGGAGGTCCGAGACCGGGGGAATTCGCTGGACTGTCTACCGACTCCGAGCAGAGCGCTCGTATTTCCTCCCCGCTACAAGTTGCCTCCATGTTAACTACACCGGCCGAGAATACCTTTAGGATAGAGGGCCACGGGGAAGATGCTGCGTACCTCAGTGACGGTCTCGGATACGGCTTGTTCTCGTGTATAGGCGGAAGCCTGCCCTCCTGGGCGGCCACAACGTCCATATCCCTTGCCGATGGTCGCGGCCTCTTCTGCGCAGGGCTGTGGTTCATGCTCGGCCGAAGCTTGGCGATCTTCCTCCCGGCAGGCGAGAGCCGTTTCGCTGGTGGCTCGAGGCCGAAAGTGGCCAGCAAGGATCCCAGCTCCACAAGCTGGGCCTCCATCTTGGCCTTGATCTCCAGCGCATGGCCGGCAACCCTCTGGGCGGTGTTGCTTTCGAGCTCCTTCTCCAGCCGCAGGATCTGGCTACGCAACTCGAGGTTTTCCGACAGCAGGCGCCCGCACTCGTTCTCCAGGCCCCGGATGCGCAGCGATTGGTTCGAATTGATCCGGGCGATGTCGCGATTTTGGCGTAAGAACCGGCGTCGCACTGTTTCCCACCGGAACAAGCGACGATTAGCAGTTCGTACTCTTTCCATCGGAGCCTCTTTGCGTTGGGGACCACCTACGCGTCTCTATGTTGTTGTTATCTGCCAGCACTGGCGGCTCGTTGAGTCGTGCCATTGCTCATAATGCGTAGCTGTCGTGAATAGGAATAAAAGAGTTGGGTATGTCCTATCCGAAAAACGGCCAAAGGCGAGGGCGTCCCTTTGCAAGGTTCAGCTGTTGAGAGGGCAAGAAAGAGCACAGCCAGGCAAAGAGGGATTCGACGAGAACTGAATTTGCGCGCCTGCGATTCGGTTCCACATCTCAAAGCTGGGGTAGCCTTATTAATTTTGGTTCGCGTGTTGACGGGCCGCCATCAGGGGGGTGCGGGTTGGCCGGGCAGCACATGGGAGTTAATTTGCAGACAGGCATTGCCCATCCTCGATAATATGCCCGGCATTACACTAGCCACATGTTCATAAGCCAGCCGCATATTCTGTGGCTTGTGCTGCTGCCGCCGCCACCCCCGCTGTATCCTCTAATCTGATCTGTGTTGTGTTATCGGCAAACGGTTAGTTAGGCCTGCGACGTTCTCGATGCGCGCCCCGACCGTGTCTACAGTCCTCCGTTTCGTTTCCGCGGCGCGTCCGCAACCATCGATATCATGGCCTTCCCTTCGCGGTCTCTACCTTCGTCCCATATGCGACAGCCATCGATGTCGGGCAATCTCGGCGCGGGCCCCTCGTTATCGGCGGGCAAGTCGCTACAGGCGCGCGTCAACGAGAAGAAGGCCGAGCTGGACAGCCTGAAGCAGCTGCGCGATCTTAGCGCCGCGGTGGCCTCCCAAATGGAGGCGCTGGAGCAGAAGCTGGCGACGCTCTCTGACGGGACAGAAGGTGCGAGGGACCTCTCGCGAACGTTTGCACCCAGGCCGCTGAACCAGCTGACTCGTACCAACCCAGCAATCGCTACGGTCATGGCGAACTGGCACAACGTCCTGAGAGCGATCAACATGGCCTCTGGTGGGTGTCGCCCTCTGAGACGAGAAGGGTTGAGCATGGCATAGCTAACTAGAGTGAACCACGCAGCCAAGCTGCCTCGGCCACCAAGCGAAGACGACGGCCAGCCTCAACAGAGCGACGTTGCCCTTCCCCAGACGCTCGTGCGCATCCCAACCGAACACGCCCCGGCACTGCAGGCCCAGGCAGAAGCTGCGCTGGAGGACGGTTAGTGGATGCCGGCGGAGGAACGGTTCCTGACTTTCTTGTCCTCCGGTTCTTGGTGACACGGTCAAGGTCGCAGCGGTTGAGCACACGGGCCAGCAAATGAAGCTAATCTCGGCGTGGCACTCGCTGTACGGAGCATTGACGGAGCATTGTCGGAGTGAAGAGGCGGAACGTGGATGAGAGGAATCGAAAACACGGGACACGAAGCACAGAATGCTGTGAACCGGGGCCAAGATCGGCGCCACCGTAGGACAGGCGGCCGGCGGCTGAGGGGCAGCTGGACAGCTGTACAACGGCGATGCGTCCCTCCGGAAGGCACCGTATCGAGTTGGCCGGTCACGTAATCATTCCATAGGACCTCTGGAAAACTCAGTAGGTACGGACTATGGTGCGTGCCGTCTGGAGATGCTGCATTGTGCAGCGGCGACCAGTGGACGAGCTCTGAAATGTCTCCTCGGATGCTGACTACCTCCAATGGGGCTTAGCGGGAAACGCGGCTGGGGGCGGGAGCCCCACCAAACACCAATGGCAGCGCCCGTTCCCGTGGCGAGTCGCGTCTCGACGCGTTTCTACGTAATTAGCGAGCCAGCCACAGCTGCGTTTCTCCTTCCCCCCTCATTGCTCCTCACTCCTCGTGGACTCTCCCGGTGACCAGCTGGGCCGGCTCGATACCCGACGCGGGCGACGATGGGCAGCGACGCGGCGAGCTGCAGTCCTAGCGCGGCAAAATGGCCGTGCTGTCGCACCCGCAGGTCTTAGGCCTGCCGCTCCCCCTTCTCGGCGTATTTGTACTGCTGCTGCCCGCTTGCTCTCGCCTGCAGTTTCACCCGGACCCGCGCCGCGACGCGCACAAACTTTGGGTGCAATCGCGACCGGCGTCGAGCTAGTCGGGTAAGTGTGCACGGAGCGCCGGCTGCTTTGCTCAGTACGAGTATTGTACGAGGTGCGAGTACGTCTGTACCTGCTCCGGCTGCGCCAAGGTCGGGACAGGAACGATGGGCCTGAGCCGGCCAGGGAACCCGAGAAGATTCGACGGGCGGATGTAAATAAAGCCCTCCCTTCCTTCCTTACCCTGGCTAGCGGCCTGCTCCGTACTTACCTGCATTCTGCATTGCATGCCTCTGCATCAGCGTGTCTCCTCCTCTTCTTCTTCGCCTGCCCCTCTCCCCCCCTCTTCGCTTCGGCCTCTCCTCGTCTCTCTCCTCTCGCCACATGAGACAAACACACATCCACGCATTAATCGATGCCATTTGGTTATGAAGCATAATTGGCTTGGAATCAGCCCTCTCGTCGTTCAGTCAGTCCGTTTCGGTCTTGCAGCACCGGCCGAGCTCCGGCGCCTTGCCCCTTTCACCCTCCGTAAATTGGCAGCCCACACGATACCCCCCCGTGACGCCCCTACCCCTAGTCTAAACCCTTGTCGGCGACCACAATTCCAGGGCGTGGCGCCTCTGATCTGACCCATTGGCGAGGGGCCTTGCGCGAGTCCCCGGCCGAGTCCCCTGGCCGAGTCCCTGTCAATCAGGCCCCTGCCTCAGCGTTCCCGAGCTTTTTACTGGAGCCCATTTCCTCGGGCCTGGGAGCCAGTCGCTGAAATGGCGCAGGCGGTACGATGCCTGCCCTCGTCGTCATTCGACGTCCACGAGGAATCCGCTACCCGGCGCGGCCTCGACCGCCGGCCCCGTGTTCGTCGTAGCGCCTCGCCGTCCGACCAGAACCAATCCGTCGCCCTCGGCGAGCTGGACGTTGGCAAGGCGCAGAACGCTCCCCCAGTGCAGGTGGAGCTCAATCTCGAGGACCTGGTCGCCGAGCTCGAGAGGTTCCACATCCGGACGCCCAGGAAGACCGACGTCAACGGGATCCTCAGAGGTAGCAAGAGCACCCGCGCGCGCAGCCTCCGTCCGTCCATTGCTCCGGATACTTTTGCATCGCCGTCGCAGCAGCAACCGCCAGCTGCGAAGCCCAAGCACGCTCACTTCGACCTCCCCTCTCCCCCCTCCGCCGCCGAGCCCAGGCCGAGCTCGAAGACGTCTCGAGGTTCGTCGCACCACGCACACAGCTCCTCCCTCCTACGTAGCCCGTCGCCGTCTTTGCACGGACGGACGACGCCCAGGATCTATCTCCCTTACCCCCTGAAACGCCTACTGGGAAAGGGGCTTCGCTTCCCTTGCTAACCAAGCGTTACTCCTTAGACCGATACGGCAGTATTGGGCCTCGTTCCCTACCCCTCGACCAGTCGTTCGCGAGAGAGCAGCTCGCGAAGTACCGTGCGAGTCAATTTGATTGCGTGCTTTCCGTGTCTCTCGCTCCGGCCAGTCCCGTAGACGGGCATTCGCGTAGCTCCAGCTCCAGCTCGAGCTCAGGGGACGCCGCCAGTAGTGCCGCCGCGTCCCGGACGCTCTACTTCGGCTGCAACGTTCTGCACCGCAGAACCCGATCCGGAGGGGATGCGAGCGGCGAAAAGGGCAAGAACACGTACACTCTCATAGCCACGCCGATTTCCGGCGATGAAGAATCGGCAACCGTGCAGCCTGTCGCCGACGAGACGGACATCATGGCCGAGACCAGGTCGCTGAGATCGATGAGGTCGGCGAACGGCTTCCATGCCGGCCGAGGGGATACTTTGGAGCTGCACCCGGACGTGCTCGCCGAATACAATAGGGGAGCCTCGCCCAACACTATGGCCAGCAGTCGGGCCAGCAGCTTTGTCAGCCACCACAGCCCGGGATCGCTCGGCGCCTCCCGGATCGAGGACACGTTCGAGATGCTCGATAGGCTCGAGGACCAGTTCGAGAGCATCAACCACATGGTCCAGCTGAAGAGGTTCCCGTCGCATGTCCGTGTGGCCACGTCGAGCCTCCATCACGACGGCGACACCAGTGCCGACGGATCGGCGAGGGTGAGGAGGAGCCACTCGACGGCGACGCTAGCCAAGAAGTCGCCGTCGATGGGGCAGTCGAATTCGGTGCGCAACAAGACATCGGCAGCCGAGCTCTCGCGGGACGGATCGCTGCGGAAAGCGGCTTCGGCGACGTTCAATAGGGATCCGGAAGACGCGGCCGGCACGCGGTCGCTCACTCGGAAGTCGAGCACGATGCGGCCGGCAAGCCTGGTACCGCCCAAGCCGCCGGCGAGGTCTTCCAAGCCCCCGACGGTGCCCACCTTCGAGCTACCGGGCGAGACCGTGGCGCGCCAGCTCAAGGAGAAGCGCGAGGCGCGCATGTCGCAGCACATCACGGCACAGCAACCGCCCGTGATACCGCAGAGGACGAAGTCCGTCAGGGCGCCGACGCGTCCGACCTTTGAGCTCCCCGGCGAGGCCATATCGCGGCGCAAGAGGGAGGAGCGTGAGGCCAAGCTCCGGGCGCAGGAGGAAGAGGAGCGGAGACGGCGCGAGTTCAAGGCCAGGCCCGTCCGCGCCAGCGTGGCGACGCCCAGCTCGTATCCCAAGGAGACGATCGCGAGTCGGGCGCGGCAGAGCAGAGGAGCGGCGGTCGCTGCGGAAGAATACCGGACTCCCGAGAGCCCGCCGAAGCGGAGCTGCTCCATCACGTCGTCGCAGCGGCCGGTCACTAGCAGGACCGGCTACGCGCAGTCGACACGGGGTCGCGGCGCGAGCATCGCAGAGTCGGTGATGACGGCGCAGCCCAGCCGGGGGACGTCGTCGTCGACGGGCAGCATCAGCATCCACCGCGTCGCCATATCGGCCGAGGAGGTGCAGCAGCAGAAGATGCGCGGCAAGGAGATCTACCACCGCGACAACAGCATGACGGCCATCCGCGAGCACGAGAGGCGGGAGCGCGAGGCGGCTGCCAAGCTGGCCCGGCAGGAAGCGGCGGAGAGGTCTAGGATGCTCAGCCGCGAGTGGGCCGAGAGGCAGAAGCAGCGCGTGAAGAAGCTGATCGGGGCCTCGACCGCCTGAGTTTTCCGGGACGGATCGGGACCACCGGAGACGAATGTCGAATCCGCCGCGACCGGAATCCCCCCGGCCCCCAACCCACACGGGGGTCTACTCTCCTTCTTTTCGCCTCCTTTTCCCTCCTTTTTATCATCGTGCTATCATCGCGTCATCATCGTGTCATCATTGTGTTATCATTGCTCGCTAGCCGCCGTTCGGCTAATTCTACGTCGCAACATCTCTGTACGGGAGGGTCCCCTTCCCAGCGCACCAGCTCGGCAGGCCCCCCCTCTCTATCTGGAGTTGCTCCTAGCTTGATCCAACATACTACCCATTCCCCGGGCCCTCCCCTACTACTGTTATCACTAATAAGCACACTCGCTTGCTTCTTGTCTTTCTGTTGTTCCTTTTACTGCATAGCTACCTGGAGTCTGGTCGGTCTGGGGACACGCGCGTCTTTTTCATTGTTACTTTTTCGATCTGGGCGAGTGGGACGGAGGGATATTAGCAGTGACGCTCCCCGGCGTGGCGGAAGAACATCAGGGGAGTCGTCGAGGTCTCTTCTTATTCCTTCTTGCTGTTACCGCTGACTGGCGCACACTGGCTGGCAAAAGTTACTTGTACTCTTTTTACCGGAGTCGTCAGGGACGAGGAAGGGGAGGCGTGTCGATGACGGGATGCGGGATGTGTATTGCGGAAGGCCTGTCGATTCTCCGGGGCGGATGCCACGACGGCCGTTTCTTTAGTTTTGTTTCAGTAGGTAGGCGCATATGTCAAGGCAGCATCGCCTGCTTCCCTTAGTTTATTATCGACTCCTTCTGAGGCGATTGGGACAGAACAGTGTATACAATACGAGCGAGAGTGCAGGCAGATACGTGACGATGCTGGGACTCGCCACAGCGGAGGCCACAGCGGAGGCCACAGCGGAAATCACAGCGGAGGCCACAGCGGAGGTCACAGCGGAGGCTCCCGCTACGGCGTGGCTGTAATGGCTGGATCGAATAGGTATTGATTGCCCAATAGGGAAGCCGGCGCGGCCGTTTTCGGGCACAACCTAGAGAACGTGTCAGGCGGGTCACCCCGTTCCCCTCAGGGGTTGACCAGGTGGTGCCGGGTGCCATTCGTCCCGTCCGCACCATCCGAACTCAGCCTGCCAGTGCCAAGGATTGATCCCTCGGTACCCCGTTCCTTCTACATCGTATTATCTGGAGCTGAGAAGTCGAGCAGTCGAGCAGACGGACAGACAAACGTCTTTTTTTCCTCGCGTCGCCTCTGCGCGTCGCCACGCTCATTACAATTTCCATCGTCCCCACGCTCGTTTTCATCGCCCTCGGAGGGCCCGTCCCCGCAGGAACAAAGATCGAGTGCCCAACAAGATACAGGCATGTGAGGGGGCTAGCTCGATTGATTAATGTTCCCTTTCGACCCGAAAAAAGAGGGGGAGGATCATCCGCCGGCCCCATCGAGCCGAGCGGACCGGCGCAGCAGCCCAGACATAGCACTGCAGCCCATCGCCCCGGGTTTTCAGGGCTCACCGCATATTGTCAGTCGCAGCAGTAGCAGCAGCAGCCGCCACCGGCAGGACCAGCCGCAGGAGGACCAGCAGCCGCGGCAGAAGCAGCAGGCGAGCATGTCCCGACAACGGCGGCTGTTCTCCGCCGTCGCCCTGTCGGTCATTACCCTCTTCGCCCTGCTCTTCTGGCTGGACCGCGATGGCTACACGACGAGGCTGAGAGCGCCGGTGCCCGAGAGAGTCGGATCCGCAGGAGATCCCCAGAAAGCCCTCCCGCTCCCCTTCGGCAGTCCGGCCACGGCCACCAGCTCGGCGGCCGACTTCGTCCCTTCTTCCATCTTTCCCACCTCCCTCCCTCCCGGTTTCTCGCTGGGCCAAGACGAGCCCACGAACACGCGCTCGGCAGCCGAGACCACCGGCGCCATGGCGGCCGCGCGCCCCACGGTCACGCTGGCCCAGGGCGTCTACGTCGGCGCGGTGATCCCGGCCGGCCCCAGCGACGCCCGGCAGCTGCCCCGGCCGCTGGACGCGTTCCGCGGCATCCCCTACGGGCAGAGCACGGGCGGGCAGAACCGCTTCCTGCCGCCCGTCCCCCTGGACGTGCCGGGCGACGGCGCCGCCGTCGAGACCTTCAACGCGGCCTTCTTCGGGCACTGCTGCCCCAGCGATGGGTCGCACCCCAGCGTGCGCGAGGGCGAGGACTGCCTCAACCTCAACCTGTACCGGCCGCAGCGGGCGGCGTCGGCGTCTGCGGAGGCCGGGGGGGCCGACGAGGCCAAGCTGCCCGTGGTGGTGTACGTGCACGGCGGCGGCTTCAACGGCGGCCTGGGCGAGGAGCGCGACATGGCCAGCTTCGTGGCCCACGCGGGCGCGGACATCATCGGCATCAACTTCAACTACCGCGTCGGCGCGCTGGGCTTCCTGCCCGCCGCCCTGACCGCGCGCGAGGGCCTGCTGAATCTGGGCCTGCGCGACCAGCAGGCCCTGTTCGCCTGGGTCCGGGCCAACGTCGCCGCGTTCGGCGGCGACCCCGGCAACGTCACCATCATGGGCCTCAGCGCCGGTGCCCACTCGGTGAGCCTCTCCCTGCTGCTTTTCTGTCCCTCTTTTCTGTCCCTCTTTTCTGTCCCTCTTTTCTGTCCCTCTTTTTGGTCCCTCTTTTTGGTCCCTTTTCCCTGCACTGGCATTGACAGTCGCCCAGATCGGCCACCACCTGCTGTACTACGACGCCGCCGAGGCGCCCTTCCAGAAGGCCATCCTGGAGTCGGGCGGCGCCACCGCCCGCGCCGTGTTCGCGCCCACGCACCCGCGCCACCTGGTGCAGTTCCGCGAGTTCCTCACCGCCGTGGGCGTCGCCGGCGTGCCCGAAGAGGACGTGCTGCCCGCCCTGCGCGCCCTGCCTTACGCCGCCGTGCAGCGCGCCAGCCGCTCCGTCTGGGACGCCTACCAGGCCAACGTGTGCTGGCCCTTCCAGCCCGTCGTCGACGGCCTCGAGTTCGTCAACGGCAGCCTCGCAGCCCCGGCCGGGAACGGCACGTCTGCCGCCCGCACCAACAGCAGCAGTACCGGTGGTCCTCCCGCCCCCGTCATTGCCGATCTGCCCATCAACCTGTGGCGCAAGGGCCACCACCTGCGCATCCCCGTCCTGACCGGCTTCAACACCAACGAGGGCACCACCTTCATCCCCTCCGGCGCCGACACGGACGCCGACTTCCGCGCCTTCTTCCGCGTGCTGATCCCGGGCCTGACCCCCGCCGACCTGGACGCCCTGGCCGCGCTGTACCCGGACCCGGTGACCAACGCGTCGTCGCCGTACGCCGCCGTGCCGCCCGGCTACGGCCGCCAGTGGACCCGCCTCGACGCCGCCTACGCCCACTACGCCTACATCTGCCCCGTGCTGCAGACCGCGCACTTTTTGTCCCACGCCTCGTCCGCGCCCGCGCCCGTCTACGTGTACGAGTACGCCGTGCTGTCCCCGCCCTGGGGCACCGCCAACCATGCCGACCAGGGCCCCGTCGTCGCCCACAGCACGCCCGCCCTCGCCGGCCGCCCCGGCCTCACCGCCGTCGCCGACGCCATGCACGGCGCCTGGGTGCGCTTCATCACCACCCCCGCTGGCGACCCGAACGCCGGTGCCGGCGCCGGCACCGCCCAGAAGTGGGAGCCCTTCCGCTCGCCCTTCGCCCGCGACGCCGCCACCGTCACCCGGCGCGCACAGGGTGAGGAGCTGGGCAGGATCATGGTCTTCGGCGCCGGCAACGACGAGAACGTGGGCGGCTCGGACCCGCACCGCGGCACCCCGGCAGCCCTGCGCGCGCTCGACGACTTCGAGCTGCGCCAGTGCCGTTTCTGGTGGGACCGCGTCGAGCTCAGCCAGGGCCTGGGCCGGAGACTGACCTCCTCTGAGGGCAGGCCCGCGACGAGTAGCCGCTTGTAGACGGTGTTGGGGAGGTTCCATAGGTACATATATACATTTTAGGGCTCGTCAATAGAAATCGTAAGAAATCGCGTGTTTTGTTCAGGTCATGTAAGAGGGGGGACCACGCTGGCATTTTACCGAGAAAGGTCAGTGCAACGTACTAAATTTACACGTGAGGTCTAAGATAGGCAGTTGTAACATGGAATGGATGAGCTTTGTCTTAAGTTGGCATCGACATTCACCCGATAAGCTGGGTCGTTGGCGGACAGTCGTCCGCTGACTTTCTTGTCCCTTATCTCAAAATATTTGATTTCCATGTCGTATCCCACCCCTCTCTCCGCATTCCCATCTGATATTTTTTATCTCTATTACACCCTCGGTACAAAGACCTAGAATCGGGACGAGAATAATCCGATGGGATTGAGAATCTGTACCTAAGGCACCTATCTACCTCTCCATATCCCCCTTTCCTTCCCGCTCTTCCATCTCTTAGATCTCTTGTTACCTCTCCCCTGCCCCCCTTCTATAAGCAGCACAACCTGCCAAGACACGCCGAGGACAGCAAAGCTGACGCCGGCCCGTCCCGTGGCGCCGTGCCGCTTCTTACCTACAGCTCGAGTACTGACTCATGTAATACCTTGGCACCCTGAATCAAACATCAGGTAACGAATTCAGAGGAGAATGCCACATCCAGAAGACAGTGCCTCGTATTTGCGCCCGGATCCAGATGGTAGCCAAAATAAATCGCTTCGTGGTATTAAATTACATGGATGGGTAGGGTAGGTAGGTAGGTTGTATGTAGAAAGCTACCTACCTACCTCCCTCGTAGACTATTGTGAGCCTTCTCTTGAGCTCTCTCGCCTTGAACCCCCTCCCCCTCTCATCGTCTCAGGTCCCCCCCCCTCTCCCCCCCTTCCTACAATTCCACCATAAGGGGGAACCCTCAATAACCAACCAACCCCTTACTTACAGTCCCCCTGCCAACGCCGCCCCCAAAGCCAACCCTGGGGTATGCAGAACCGCTAGGGGTAGTAAACAAAAAGAAAGGAGAGACAGATACACGGCGGGTGGGGTAGAAGGAGAGGAAGGGGATGATACGAAGATTCAGTGTAGATAGGTACCTGGATAGCTCCGCCTGCCACATACAGGGTATCGGTTTTTTGGTACTTTATGGGACAGATGCTGGTATTAACATGGCGTCGTTGTCGTATGTCCAAACTGAATTTGGAACAGTATGCAAAGACGAAAAAAGAAAGAAAGTTGAAAGGACAGAAGGATTTCCAAGAATATGCGCCGCTACAGAAAACCCGGGCGGCGCGGAAGCGGCGGAAGGATGGATGAGCAGCATAGGCCGATTGAAAGTGTACGAGCCACTGGCGAGAGCAGGCGCTCGCTTGCAGACGTCCTTCTCTAAAAGTTCTGAGAGATACCCGCGCTCTGCTGGGGATAGTGCGCCGGATTCTCGATCCGCGTGTTTCGCCGGGCTGGGTTGTCGCGGATGACGGGCGCGCCCGGCAGTTCCGAAGGCCGCGGCGGGCTGCCGTACGTGGTCTCCGTGTAGGGGTTGTTGGCGCCGTACTGGTTGTAGTAGTTGGGATCGTTATAGCCAGCACCGGCGCCGGCATCGATGGACCCCTCGGATCGGGCGCCGGCGCTATAGGAGGACGAGGCGTTCGACGGCCCGCGGTGCACGTCCGCGCCCCGGTTGTTCGCTGCGGAGGGTCCCATAGCGCCGAGAATCTCGCCCTCGGGCGTCTGCTTCCCGTCGCTGGCGAACATGGGCTCGGCCGATCGCGTCTCTGATCCAGGGCCCACCCGCGTGGGCGACGTGGCCTCGGAATAGTTCACCCCGGCCCGGCCACCAGACATGGTGGTGGAAGCCTTACGGCCAGAGGGATCGCCGGCGCTCGTAGATCCCCAGCCCCGGTAGCCATCTCCGGCATCCTTCATCTCATAACCAGCCGCAGCACCGGCAGCCCCGGCAGCAGCCCCGCCGGGGTGGGCAGAGTCCGCATTGGGGTTGTAGGCGTAGTCCTCCACCTCCTTTCGGCGCTGCTCCTCCGCAGCCTTCTGCTGTCTCCGCCTCCGCCAGAAGAAGATGGCGATAGCGACGAGAATAGCCACGCCCGCGATGGGAACAATGACGGCGACGGCGATCTTCGAGCTGGTGTTGAGGCCACTGCTCGGGGACGGCGAAGGTATGGCCGGTCCGCGGGTGGGAGTAGGCGAGGGGTTTGGCGGCACGGGCTGCCCGGTCGGCGAGTTGTCCTGCGTGGACGTTATCGTCTTCACAAACGTGCTCGTCCCGCCATTGGTCACGACGGATGTCGTGACTACCTGCGTGGTCGGGTTGGACGTCGGAGGGGGGGGTGCTGTGGACGTAGGCGATGGCGATGTCGTCGGAGGAGGCGGGGTGCTCGTCGGCGTTGTTGAGGTAGTGGGTGGGGGAGGGGGAGGTGTGGTGGATGTGCTCGTATCTATTGTACTGGGGAGAGAAGTGGAAGAAGAGGAAGGGGTTGTGGTGAAAACTGTTGCCGTATCGGCATTAGCAGTCTGGCTTGAGGCAGGAGGAGCGCTCGTCGACGGCGGCGCGTCAGCCGTGCTGGACGCCGCCCTCAGGTCTTCACTCGTACTTGTAGAGTTCGACATGGTGAAGGCTTGGAACCTCAACCGAGGGTAGACCCTACGATTGCGCTCCATGTCAGCTTATTGTTATCACGAAGAGAGCGCCCCGTAGCAAGTGGCATGGCCGCGAGACGAGAGGAGAGATGAAGGTGAACACCGAGGCAGCACAGGGTTGGGAACGTGAGAGGGGGTTGGGGGGGCGTTGGAAGCCGGATGGGTCAGGGACACACAGCAGCGCAGCCGATGCCACCCACCCACGCGAGCATATGTGCCTGGGTGCATATGTCGTACGGGGGCGGCTGGGCTGGGCTGGACTGGGTGCGCTTGACGTCGAGGGTAGCGCAGAAGAGACCCGGCGATGCGTCGATCGCGGCAAGACTCGAGTGCATGAGGTATACGTGCAAGTGTGTCACGCCGGGCCTGTGGCCGGCTGGCTGGGAGGGCAACAGACGCGGTGGGACGGAGTCGAGAACCGGCGGCAAGGGCAGCGACACAAAGGGGGTGGGAAGGGAGCGGGACGAAACGTGGTGGACGTACTCTTTAGATGCTGCAATGGAGGCTAATGGGCCTCAATTGCTCGAGAGCGAGCGACAGCGCAGAGGCAGCAAAAGCGAAAGGCGGCGACTGGAGGGCCAACGATCGCCGGTACCTGTTTCGAAAGCACGCGGGCGGGAGGCGGGCAGAGGCGGGCAAAGGCGAAGGAGTGGTTGGGCGCGAATACCTCCGATCAGACGGCGGCCGTCGGCTGTATCGAGTTGGACTTGCCCCTGGCCAGCTGGCCGCGCTGATGGGACCCGGCGCGTCGGCTCGGCAAACACAAGAGAGAGGGAGGGACGGGGAAAGAAGGAGATTAAGAACAATAGGCCAGCGCGAGGCTGCAACAACCGATCGTATGTCGTCGCCGTCGAAGGGATGAAAGATGGCGAGAAGGAAGGGAGAAGAGAAAGGAAGGAGAGAAAAAAGCTGCCGTTGCCGAGCGGGCGTCGCGCGGAGAGGAGGGAAAGGCGACAAGGAAATGGGAAAAAAAGGGCGACTGGGGAAAGGGCGAGAGAATACGAGCTAGGCTATCCGCAGGCGTGCAGGCGTGCGTGCGTGCGTGCGTGCGTCAAGCGTGCGGGCGCAGGCGAGGTGGAGGCGAGCGAGATGAGCCGGAAAGGCGGCGTGCGCCGGGCGCCCTCTTCTGGACGAACAGGGACTGGGCCGGAGGGGGCGGCGCCTTTAGCGTCGCTCAGTTCGTAATGGGCGGCCCGATGATCACCACACCAATCCAATTCACCACCCAATATTTCGCAGCTGCACCCTGCAGCAGCCACGCCCTGATCGGGAGCCGTCAGACCCCACTCCTTCTTTTCTCCCTTCCTTCCAAGCGTCTTCGCGCGCTGTTGCAGAACCTGTCGACGGCCCGGCCTGCTGCTGCTGCCGCCGCCGGTGTTGCCGTCGGTGCTGCTGGAGGGCGAATCCTCCGTACGTGCCTGCGCAGATGGGTCGCACCGAGCGGGCAGCGCGTAGGTAGTGCTGCGCTGCTGTGCTGCTGCGTTGCTGCAGCGCCCGCCGTCTGGCAAATGGCGATGGTCCTGGTCCTGATCCTGGCTCCGGCCCCTGGCTCCGGCCCTGGCTCCAGCCCTGGCTCTGGCTGGAACAATTCCTGTGAGACCCGAGGAGAAGGCAACTGTCAAATCGCGCCAGTCAGATCCCGCAGGCCGGCAGCAGACAGCGCCGGGCTGGTGGCTGGGTGGCTGGATGCGAGCCGGGCTGGGCTGGGACGAGCTCCGCCCGTTTTCCGCTGTTGGGCCTGTGACTTTCTTGGCTCTCGTGGCAGTGACCCCCCCCCCCGCCCCCGTCCGTCGGTGCAGTACGGCGCGATACGGGTGGTACGGTCTGGTCCCTGGTTTGCCGGAGCGGCTTCCCCAAGTGCTTCAGGAACGGCAATGGATTCGATCCTTCGCTGCCGGAAGCTGACCGTGAGCCCAGATCCTCTTTTCTCTTCTCGCCAGTCACAGGCTCTCCGGCCACAGGCTCTCCAGTCAGCGTCGGCTTCCGTGATTACTGCCACCGCCAACGTAACCGCTGGTGTGTGCGTGCCTTTTCAGCAATCGCCCTTGCAGGTATCGGCTTTATGCGAGCCTGAGGTCCGACGGAGGCATTGAGCAGCCCGAATTGGCCCCGCGTCTTGGTCGGCTAGCCGAAGGTTTCGGTGCGTATCCGTCCGCAGGTATCGAGCGAAAGTCGTCGGGTTATGCGGGCACGTATGAAGGTCAGGTAGCGTGGGCGAAGGAGTGCAAATACAACGGCAGCAGGAAAGGACGAGCGCCTTATGCGAAGTGGCCGTCATGTGTGCTTCGCTCCGTCGGATGGAGGAGGAAAGCACCTCCTGCTTGCATATGTAGGAACCCTCTCCTTCCTACTATGTCACGACAGCTTGTTAGACGAGCCAAGCAGCAGCAAGGCAGGGCCGGGACGAGCCAAAACGGCATGCAGCTGGGCGGCGGTGCTCCCACTGACGAAGACGATGCTGAGACCAGACTGCCCCGTTTCCCCAGTACCCCAGCCGGTCCTTGCTAATACTGACTATTATCTCTTTCCCACGTGCAGAGGGCGTATCCAGTAGGGACCTACAAACACTGAGCACTGTAAGTCCCCTACCTTGTTAGCATGCGCTACGATGTCCCGGTCGACTGGATTTCATCATCAATTCGCTGCTTCACATATGTGCTGGCCACCACCTGCCCGGTCGTGCCGACGCTCGACCACCACTCGCCCCACTCTTTCCCCCTCGCGAAGCGCCCAAAGGGGCAACCGCCGCGCCTTTAGCCAGACACTTAACGTTCCAGTCTTTCGCATGCATGCCTTGCTCCGCTTATTGCATCATGTAATAGGTCCCAGCATTGCTGTAACTCCCCGTAGCCGGCAACGAAAAAGACGCGTCCTTCTTTACCTCAGCACTGCAGGCCCGAGAGTACTCCTCTCTTCGCTCTCTCGTAGCGTACGTGACCTTCAGATAGGTGGGCAGATCCCTACTCCTTGAGAATGCACTTCTGATCCGATCTGTGAGCGCCTCTATATGACGGAGCGAGCTGCACTCCCCCAACTCCCATGCCTGTATCATACCGGGCGTTCTATGCCCCATGCGTTACGTGTATCCTGCGTACGACGTCCGGAGTACGTATTGTGGCAAGTTCTGGTTCCCCAGGCCTGATACCCCAACACCAGCCCAACAAGACCAGCTGGGCGGTTTCCGTTCCCGTTCAAAACACCCGCCTAAACAACCGCACGCAACCTACTGGCTCGCGACGGAAGAAGGTTCGGCCACGACGTCATCCATCCCCAGGAGCAAGAACCCGGGCCCGGCGCGTTGGGATGGGATTGGGGATGGGCACTGTGTCAGAAAAGCGGCACATGAGCTGTCTGGCTATACCCCGGCAAGTCTGTTCCTGGGGGAATGCGGATTGCAGTGAAGGAGTGCAGCAGGAAGCATGGCGTTGATCACAACGGCACTTCATTCTATGGGACAGCCTGTTCGATATTTTGCGGGCCATACTCCGCGGTGGTCAGGAACAAACACACCTGAGCCTACGCCAGGATGGACCCAGAAGCTGCTAGATCATCCAGTGGCGATGATAGGTTCCGTGTGGTGGTGGTGGTGGTGATCGCCTGCTCTCCTTCGTACAGACTATCTGTATACATCACCCCACCTCCACGCTCCCACGCTTCCTTCGTACAGGCCAAGGCCAGCGCCACCGCCGCCGCCATCAACGGGCAGTGCAATCCGGCTGCCGGGTTGGCAAGTTGGCGTTAGGAGAGCCACACTTTTTGTCCAACCGTTGTTGTTCCAAGAATAGCTCCCGCCAATGGCGTCGTGACGCGCCCCTCGTTCAATCCTAACGAAATGTTCCTTTTCTCCCTCCATCCTGTCTTTCCATCGCATCGGGCAGGTTACCCTCAGTAATCCGTACTTCGTAATACATTTCCGACGAACGGGACGTTACACGTTTCCATCCCATGGATACTACTGAATTATTGATGCTACATGGATCATGGGACACAGCAAAGCACGCACCAAAATGAGTCGACACAGAAAGGCACCGACCGCACCCATCCGGAAGTCGTCGGAGCAAACGGAAGTTGATACAGACTAGGAAATAAACAACGCGTCCGTCCGATTACTGAAGGATATTGCTCCGTTCTCCGTGCATCTATTTTCACGACCCGCTCCGTACCTTTCTATTGTCCGAGCGCTCGTCCCAATCCAGCTCGTGTTCCATGTTGCGGTGGATCTCGCAGGGTTATCACGTATTCAAAGTCTTATTGAAGTCGTGCGGTTTGCCCAGTACGGAATGGTCGCCAGAAAAAGAAAAATATAAAAAAAACAAAAAACAACTGAAGCATATATAAGACGCCTAGAGCAATTTTTTTCGTACTTGTCCTTTCGGAGGGATGGGATCCCTAGTCCAGACACCAGCCTGGATACCTACTAGGCTGGGATTATCAACGCCAAGTGGCCGAAGAGAGACGGTTCATTGCAGGCACAAAACGGTTCTTAAATTGTGGGCAAAAAATTGGCTTGGTAGACATAGGTATCTTTATGGTATGTGCACGATTGTGATGGATACAGTAACCCAGGTTTTTCCTCTCTATATGCAAACATCCGTCATGCTTGGGCGGGCTTGGTCATGATTCCTCATACTCCAAGAGATAGGGCAGTAAAAGAGAATCCCGCATGCTCCAGCGATAGTGGCGAAGACAAAAAGCAAATAAAAAAAACAAAAAGAGACAAGAAACGGAATAAAAATAAAAACAAGCCAACCCGCTCACGTTTGAGAGTAAAATAGTCATGCGGATATTGAACTACTGAGAGTCGTGGGGGTGGACAGGTATAGAGGAAAAGAGAAAGAAAAATAAAAGGGAAACAGAGAGCGAGACCGCAGGGGCCTCGCGTCATTAAGTAGAGATCCAACGCCGGCATTGATGCAACGAGGGAAACGAACAAGGTGGAAAAAGAGCTGGGCCAAATTGGCATAGGATGCGTTTCTTGCAGATATCGTTCCCGCGCCGCACTCCCAACTTCATCGGGCATCACAGATGCACCAGGCAGGGAAGTGAACCCTGATAACGCCTATGAGGTCTAGTTCTAGTTGATGGATGGAAAATGCTCATTCGCTCGCCCTGGTTGTTTAGTCGCGCATGCTCCAAGAGGGCTTCAGTGTGTCCGCCATCGCCGTCTGTGTGAACACGGTGTCTCCAGGGAGGCGGCTGACTCGGCCAGCACCGCCGCGGATGGCGGCCTGCTGGACGGCCGAGATCCCGCTGCGGTTGCTTCTTATGCTACCGGCATCACTTGAGACTTCAGCATCCTTGAACTTGCGGGGCGGCGCGAAGTCCAAACCCGTGAAAGTGCTGGACTTGCGCAGGAGATGCCTGAGGGAGGATACGATGTTAGCATATGCCGACGGAGGAGAAGGTACGAGCAGGACAAGGCATGAGATGGTCAGACGAAACGGGAGGAAAACAACTTACGGGCTCGGCAACGCCGGCATCTCCTCGAACGAGGACACGAGGGGATTGCTAACGGGAACCTTCAGCTGGTACGGCCGTTGCTCGCCGAACGGGCTCTGCGGCCGACCGGAAGCCTGGTCCTTGAAGGTGGGAGGAGGAGCAAACTCAATGGCGCCCATAAGAGCGAAAGAGTCGTCCTTCAGCTTAGAGGGAGTCGGGAGCGTCGTTAGGGCCTGCGGGGGCGGTATCGGCTTCTTGGGACCTCCCTGGCGGGAAGACATGGCGGAGCCGGCACGAGACTGGGCGAAACGCGCCGATGCCGATGAGCCCGGTCTCGGGCCCGTCGCATTCGACATAGATGATCCCGGCCGGGGGGGACCGTGGTTACCAGGGAAACCCACGCCGCCACCCATAGAGCCGTGCATGGCACGTGGCGGTCTGGGCCCAGCCATCCGCGGCCTCGACGGCGGCGGCGTCATAGCACGGCGGGCTACAGGCTGGGCATACGGCATGACAAAGGAGTTGGTCTCGGGGTCGAAGAAGGCGGCGGGTTCGCCAGGGTGGCCCATGCCGTAGTCGAACTGCTGCTGCTGCTGCTGCTGCTGCTGCTGTTGCCGCTGCTGTTGCTGGGGTTGCCTCTGCTGTTGCGGTAGCCCCTTCTGCTGCTGCTGTCCAGCAGGATCCGGCTTCGAGTCGTCGAAGTATTCCTTATAGAAAGAGCGGATGCGATTCGCCCGCGTCTCCGGGTCTTCCGTCTCGATCATCTCATCAGGGGGGAGCGGTCGGAACCCCACAGACAGACGCTTCGAGTCGAACTGGGGGAGAATCAGGCCGGACTGACGCACATCGTGGGGATATTCGGAAGACTGCCGCCTATGCTGAGCTCGGCCGCGCTCCTCGTAATCATTCTGACCATATTGACCACCCTGGTGATAGCCGTCGTCGTAATCGTGCGGCTCCTCCACAATCGGCATCGGAAGCCCTGCCTGTTTCTGGGGAGGCGACTGAGAACCAGTCGACTGCTTGTCGTAGACGAAGGAATCCTCGACCGCGTCGCCTGTCGAGTCCTTCGCTTGCGGCCTCGGGTTGCCGGGGAGACCCTTGCGGGGAACCTTCTGAGCGACCTGAGGGGGCTCCTGGAGACCAGCGTCCGGCATATGGACGGCATCGCCGGATGAGTGCTCATCGGGGTATGGCATAGTCTCGATGACGGGAATGGTAGGCTCCATGGGGACGATATGCCCCTTGGTGGGAGGGGGCGGCATGGGCATAGACAGCTCCGAGGCCAGAGCTGCCTTGGGCAGAGAGTTCTGGCGAGGGGGGGGGGTCATTGCCGGGGGAGAGCCGACAGAACGGCGCTTGGAATCCTGACCGTCCTTCTGCTGGAAGGAACGAAGAGACGCGACGTCGCTGGTGGCGTACTGGGTCACAGGACGGTAGGGGTCTTCTTCGCTCTGGTGGAGGGTGCGGGCCAAGGAATGAAGGGACTCCCGTGAGCTCTGTAAGCCGGGCGGGAGGAGGTAGGGGCTCGACAGGTTCATATCCATGGAGAGCTGCCGGTGCTTGGTCTCCTTCTCAGCTCCAAACAAGGCACTCTTGCGCTTGGCCTTGCCCCCGCTGGTCGGATCCATAGCAAGACCAAAGTCCAACGACTTATGGGGATCCATGAGGTCCTCTTTCTTCTGCTTCTTGACACTTCTTCGGTGCAGGAAGACTAGCACGGAGAAGGCAGCAACGACGGGAATCCTATGAAAACAGTCAGTCAGGCCAGCAACCCACTGGTTCATATCGTGGTGATTGCACTTACGCGACTCCGAGTGCGATGGGGATGGTCAGAGAGGAGCTGCCGACAGGCTTCTCGCAGAGGTTGTCGTTGTTGACATCGCACTTGTTGCTGGTAGTAGTGCTCGCTCGAGGGAGGATCCTGGACGGGATTGCAGATCCCCAGACCCGAGTCGGGTCGGTGACCACATCCCGTGCCGCCACTGGGACCCGAGGTCCCAGCATGTACTCATTCCCAAAATCCGCAACACCCTCCATCCTGACGGTTGTTCGCAATAGCCGGTACCACTGCTCCTGGCGGACGAGACAGGTCGGAAGCGTCCTGAATCGTCGGCGAGTCTGTCAAATACTCGAACGGTCGATGGTGGGAAAGCCCGGCGCTTTTGGCTTCTCGGTGTCTTGCGGCAGAGCGGAAGATGGGAAGGCGGTCTTAATTGGGACGAGTATTATGCGGTCATGGCCGTGGAGACCAATACGAGCGGCAAGTTGGCGACCGATAAGACGCGAACGGAATGGAGAATAGCCAGCGAATCCGTATCGGGAATTGAGTAGACTCGGAGGCGGCACGTCGAGTCAATTTGTGGAAATCTTGGTTCGTAGCAGTCTGGTAAGGAGCGTGTGAATGGCAATCAGGACCCCTGGCTGAACGGAGGGGTGACTGTGAATGAACGGATGGCTTGGAGGTCGGCCTGGGTTGGGATGAAAGGAATGGCGCGCCCGCTGGCAGGCTGGGTGGGAAAGTCAAACTAAAGGAGCGACTGCCGACGTGAAGAACGGCAAGGAAGGTGTGTTGCGGTTCAGATTAGCATTAGGACGATGGACAAAGCGAGCGTCATCCGTCGAAAAAGCGAGGGTGTGGCGGTGGTGAAGAAGAAAAGAGAGCAGGTCTCCGAGAGGAGGTCGACCGAGTACAGAGTTAGGAGAGAGGAGTGGACGGCCACGAGAAGACGGCCTAGGCCCCCATGATCCCGAAATGGGCTAGTTGCCTCAGTCAGTTAGCAGCAAGCAGCCGGACGGGGGTGGATGTTGTGGAGGGGAAGCTTGAGAGATTGGAGAGGGCGCAGCGAGTGGATTACAGGAACGGGCGCAGGAGAGAATCGCGGTGGGTTGTTGTCCCCCCATTCGCTGGCACACACGCGGTGAGATGGCCCGGCCAGAGCCAGAGCCAGAGACGGACGAATGAGCGTCTAATTTCACCCAAATTGGGGGGCAGGGGGGGGGCCGGGAGGCGGTCGTGGTCAGGGGCACCCCCGTCGGCGGTGGGCTTCTGGTTCTTCTTTCGGCGGATGGAAAATTCGCCAGGTACCACCCGACCTGTCCAACCCTTCTGCGTACGGGTCGTACATGGAAGTGCAGTCTGTCCTTCGTTCCCCTTTCATACGCCCCCATGCGCCGTCGAATCCCTCCGAATTGACTGCTGCCGATTCCCCCAGACGACCGAGCAGACGCCATAGCGCGCTGCGAGCAGCCAGCGGGGTGGGATTCCAAGCCTGTCAGAGCGCATCAGAGCAGATCACAGCACATCAACCCCCGGGATGGCTGCACAAGTTGCGCACATCACAGGCATAAGCCGACCCACATATGCAGGTACCGTGGCCGGGCGAGCGGCGCTAATCTGCTCGGGGCCAATCCTGCAGGCTCCTGCAGGCGTGGTACCCCGCTGGCTGGCGATCAGTGCGTTTCTGGATTGGCTGCCGCCTTCCAAACAGCCCACAGCACGGCCCACTGGAAAACCCGCCGACTTGCCCTGGACGAGGAGACAAGGTATCGCGCTAATCAAAATGGAGTGGGCCGGTACCTTTGAACCGAGATGAGCGGGTGGTGCGCCCGGGAAGTGCGTCTGGAAGGGAGTCCGAAGAGAGATAGCACGGCGAAACGGCGGAAGACGAAAGCCCAGTCAGTCTCCAGAGCATGCGGCAGAGCCAACGGCTTCTTGCGCCCTCCCGGATCCCGCGGCGTGGCACTGCGCCGGGCGCTTTGCCAGTCTCGGGCTGGAGCGAAGGAGGCCTGGGCGAAGGCCTGGACGAAGGCCTGGCTAGAAACCTCGCCAATGCTTACTCCGCAGCGTGCCTTCGAAATGTTTGGAAATATTCAGTATTAAGGGTGGTTTGGATGTTTCGAACCCGAGCAGCTCGAAACGTTGATGCGAGAGCAGCTGACAGTCGAAGAGTCTTAGACCTATCTGTGAGGAATTCCGTAGTACGGGTTCGAGAGCCCAATCTACCAATGCCTACGGGATAGCATCCAATAACGGGACGGCGAGCGACAATTACACGACATCCACTTATTCAATACAAATCACCCGACCGCTACGGAGCAGCGAGGGCCACTTGCTCTTCCCTATGCACTACTGGGTACGGCGTACTATGTGTTCCGCTCAATCTATCCTCTCCCGTCATCTCCTGCCGTCTCCTGCCCGAGTTGCTCGACGAACTATGACGACGCCGGAGGGGCCACGACTGCCCAGCGACTTAGCAGCTGCCGATCCCAGGACACGAACTGCCAGTGGGACTCGTGTGCCCATGCCGCTGTCTGTTGATCTTGTCGAGCCAGGAAAACGGCCGAACAGGCTGTATCAACTTCAGCCAGGGCTCGCCAGCACGTGGCCGCTGTCAAGGCGCCACGCGGTAAAACTCCGGGGCGTACTCGAGCAGCCACCTCTTCTCGATCTTAGTGATGTCACGGATGTAGGTCCGGTTGCCCGTCTCCATGATCTCGTGGAAGAGGACCCAGTCGGCCTTACGGTTGAACATCAGCGAGCTCGGGTGGGCGTGCAGGACCGTCCCGCCGGCCACGTTCCGGAAGGTCCCGTCCGCCTGCATCCTGGCCGCGTGTGCGAAATAGCCCGTCGTCAGACACCGCCGGATCTGCTCCGCCTTGGTGGCGGCGCCGCTGTGTGGGGCGCCGCCGCGCGCGTCGAGCGTCTCGTCGGCCCTGATGCCGAATCGCTCCACGTGCCGCTTGAGCTGCGCCCGGATGCTCACGGCCCGCGTCATGGCCTTGAAGTTCAGGTAGTTGTCGCGGCAGAACCTCGGCTCCTTGCGGCCTCTAGTGACGAACGTCTGGTAAATGTTCAGCAAGGTCAGGTGGTCGCCCTCCTCTACCGCGAATTTGCGCCGGCTGCTCTCCATCTCTTTCTTCTCCCCGTCCTGGTCCACCCACACGCTCCCGCCCAGACTCGTCATGGCGGCGATGGTCAGCATCTCGCTGAGGCAGCCAAACTCTGGCGCCGAGAGCAGAGTCTTGGCCATCATGGGCTCGACGGCCAGCTCGGCCATCCTGAGACCGAGCGGCTTCGTGAGCTTCGCATACTCGTCTAGCGCCCCGAGGGAGTAGAGGAGCTCGAGCGCTTTGATCATGAGCTCGGCCGGCGGCGGCGAGAAGAAGTCGAAGCGTAGGACGTTGTCAATGCCCAGAGCCTTGAGCTGAAGGACAAAGGGAGCGAGGTTCGACCGCTGGATCTCGGGGACGTTGGCGTCGGCGAGAGCAAGATACGACTCCTCCGTGTAGAGTCGAAAGCACTTCCCGGGCTTGGTACGGCCCGCTCTCCCCGTCCGCTGTGCAGCAGCTGCTTTGGAGACTGGCGTCGTGGTCAGGCTCTCGATACCCGTGTTCGGGTCGTAGGCGCGCAGCTTCACGAAGCCGCTGTCCACGACGTAGACGATGCCGTCGATAGTCACCGAAGCCTCGGCGATATTCGTCGCGAAGATGGCCTTCCGCACGTTTTCGGGCGCCTCCTCGAAGACGTACATCTGCTGGTCCGTCGACAAGCCGGCATACAGGGGCAGTGGCAGCAGGGCCTGCCGCTGGGGGGACGACTGAGCTGTGCGCTCGGCGACGGCTTGGATGGCGAACTCGATCTCTTCTCTCCCCGTCAGGAAGACGAGTATGTCACCCTCCGGCTCGTTGGCGTGGATGTCGAAGACTGTAGACACGGCCTTCTCCGCGTAGTCCTCAGCGGGCTCTTCCAGGTAGAGGATGTCGATAGGATACGTTCTGCCCTCGAGACTGATGATCGCCCCGCCGCTGCCGGCGCTGTCCTGGCCAGCAGGCCGACTCTCATCCGTCGAGGTAAAGAAGGCCAAAAAAGCCTCGGCCTGGAGCGTCGCGCTGCTGATGATGATGCGCAGCTCCGGCCTCCGCTTGCAGATCTTCTTCAGCAGCCCCAGCAGGATGTCGGTGCTGATCGACCGTTCGTGGGCCTCATCCACCATGATGACCGAATATCGGGAGAGGAGAGGGTCTACCAGCGCTTCCCGGATGAGAAGGCCGTCCGTCATGAACTTGATGCGGGTTGATGCCGATGTGACGTCCTCGAAGCGGATGGAGTAGCCGACCTCCTTGCCCACCTCGCATCCCACCTCTTCCGCTACACGGATGGCCACCGTTGTGGCAGCCACCCGCCGAGGCTGCAGGAGCGTTAGCCAATGGAGTTATTATCTCGAGTCGGGTCTGAGAATGATTCTTACCTGCGTGACGGCAATAGCTTTTCCATCAGAGCACCAGCCGGCCTGCTCAAGAAACTGTGGGATCTGGGTCGTCTTGCCTGAACCTGTCTGGCCGACAACAACCGTCACGGAATGGGTGTCGATGAGATATAGGAGATGATCGCGATGCTTTGCTATCGGGAGCAGGGCTGCGGGCTTGTGTAGGGCGGGAATGAAGGAGGCTCCCAAGTCAAATTCGGCCATTGTTGGCAATGGGCAAGTAAGGAAGACAGGAAAAGGTAGAACAGTTGTAGTTCTCGCTGTGAGCCTCTTCACCTGCCCCTCTCTAGCTTAGGGCATCTCTCTCAGGTTTTTAGCCCGAAAAATCGAGTAGGATAAGGTGTCTTGCCTTATGCAGAAGTCTGCTCCAGCACAGAGCTACTAGATAAATTAAGCAATGAGGACGAGCAGGCTGTAAGTTATGTGTTGCTTTCGAGGGTTCCGTTTTCTGATTGATCCAGGTCTCATCACGTGCAAGGCCCCACCGGGATCCCGGATCCAGGATTTTGCGTCCAACAACCCCGCCCCCAAGTACCTTTCCTCATCACAACTTGTCGCCAGTTCTCCCTTAACACTTATAGCCACCTCATCGCATCAGCTCAAGGCATTCCGCATGCCCTTTCATCCCCTGAAAGCTCATACGCCAGCCAATAGCAAAATTCTCGCATCACACTAAGGCTTATAAGCATGAATTTACTCCGCCGTTATGCTTAAGCTTAAGCGTCTGCCCGTCCATTGACTCAGCACACTGCCCCTTTAGGCCCATACACGCCCTGCCTCATTCTACAATCGCCTTGACCTAGCGAGCCAGGGAATTCTTCTATCTGGATATCCAGGTACCACAGCTCAATGCCATTCATAATGAACACTCTTGCGCCAGCATCAAGTGTTACGGCTCAGTCAGCCGAAGAAGTGGGGCACCAGGAAAAATCAGGAAGATGGAGGGGACTGCCCCACCATCACGTGAACGCTATAGGAGCATTATGTAAGACGCTCAGACGGCGCTCGATGAGTGCCTGATAAGCGTCCCACAATGTTACAACCTGACTGAACAGACAGGATGAGGTGGTGCTTGCTTGGAACGGCAAAGGGGCAAGATGAAGATAATCACAAGTTGTGGTTAATAAGGCGTGGTAGCTAAGGAACCGTGCTTGGGATTAACCGCTACAGAACTATCTATTTAGTATAGGCGCATTTGTCTTTCTTATGTTGGCTGTCAAGATAATGCGGCTAATGACAAAGCCTTATTGTGTTGTAAGAGTGTTTGCGAGACTTTGTAGACGTTTGTATTAAACTGAGCTGAAATGTGCCAATGTTTTGTTAACAACCCGCCGAAACATCCGAATTGGGAGTTTTGCCGTATATCCCTGCCTTCTTGTTACAGGTGCGGGGTAGCTTGTCATGTGACGGTTCAAGGACCGTAACAAGGGGCAAGTTAAAGATAATCACAAGTTATAGTTAATAAGGCGTGGTAGCTAAGAAACCATGCTTGGGATTAACCGCTACAAAACTATCATAATTAGGTACTATCTTGTTGTTCTTATAGTTCCTTATCCCTAAGTCCTCTTAGCAATATTACAGTGTTTATGTAAAATAACCACATTGTCCTTACGCGAACACAATAATGTCCTTGCAAGGATGTAGTGATGTCCTAGTGATGTTTGTGTTAGGATGCAACACAAATATCCTAATATGGTAGTTTTGCCATCTTGCTTTGCCTTCCCCTTAAAGGTGCGGGGTAATTGTCATGTGATGGTCCAGAGCCGTAACACCGCAAAGCACGCCGTTATACGCAAATGCCATTAAGCACTAGTGTATTTTACATGGCGCATCAATTGAATACACGCACTCTATATGGTAGCCATTGAATGGTGCTATTCTCTATGTAATATAGGCGGTATTTATAGCTGTATGCTATCACGCAATTCATGTAGTGATGATGTGCACGGCGATGCGTATGGCGATGCGTGCGGTGTATTAGCAGTAGGCGGCGTAGTGGTAAGCATATTACTGCTGCGCGGAATGGCAGATTAAAGGCGGTGAGATTGCAGTGGCTGTATGCGACCAATGATATACGCCGTTTCAGCTAAAAGTAGGGCTATAGTCCCCCGAAGGAGATCCTACAGCCCTCCCTTTCGCTTTACCCTGCCTCAACGACCGAGGGCCCCTTCCTCCGCAAAGCGGCCTTCCTTCCTTCGTAGGACGGCCTCGTGCTCGCCACACCAGTCTCCTCCAGCTGCACTCGTCGACGTCCTGACGGCCACGCGGTTACTGAACCGGTGGGTAGGAGCCCTCGAGCTCAGATCGGGTATATAGAAAGACCTTGATCGCGCCGTGTTCGACTAAGAAGTCGCGTCCCTTCTCTTCTCCCGAGAAAACGTACTGAACGGCGGGACCGCCCTCGTCAGCCGCCCCCACTCGAAGCAGGCAGCGATCCGTGACCTCCTCCCAAGACCTCATTGCATGGTAAATGTGGCCAGGCTTCCGCGAAATTGTTCCGATGACGAGAATGGCCTGGCGATACTTGAGCAGGTGTGATGGGAGAGATTGCTGAGTCCGGCATCGCCAGACCAGCTCCTTCCATTCCGAGTTGGGCCAGTAGAGACGCTGGATGTCGGGTGCCCTCAGGCTCTTGATGGCGGCATTGGGAATCTGAAGAGATACGATGACGACGGACTCGCAGTTGGCTCGTCGCTCGGCGTAGGCAGCGTAGTACTCGGCAACCTTGACATCTGCGGTGAAGTAGTACAGAGATCGTGTGCCGCTGAAGTTGGAGGGCGGTGAGCTGAAGAGGGTCTCGATACGGGACAGTGCGCCGGTGTCGTCCAGGAGATCGGCAATGCGGCCTTGGTCTAGGCCTTTGAAGAGCATGGTCTGTCCGGGCGCATTGCAGGCTGCGATGGCATTGGCGGAGCCCCAGGTCCCCAACTGGATTCCGTGTGTGCTCTGTTGTTGAAGCCCGGAAACAGAATCCGGACCTTGGCCAGTTGATGACGAAGAGCTAGCGCCGACATTCAGGGCTCCGCCTCGCCCGCCTCCCGTACAGCCTCCTCGATGCCCGCTCGGCCTAGAAGCCGCCCGCTGAAGCGCCATCTCCCGCTCGAGCGACGCGCGCTGGATGTCTCGAAGCCCGACATAACGCATCTCGATCGTGTCCTTGGCCCAGTGGAGACACGACTCCGAAAGCCGCAGATACTTGAACCGTGGATCGAGGATGGCATCCTCGACATCAGCGGCGATGCCGCAAGCGCTCAGGCACGCCCGCCACTCGGGGTCATTGTCCTCTGCGGTGTCGGCCATGTTCTCGAGGTTGCTGTTAATGAAGTCAAGGAAGGCAATTGAAAGCCCTCCATCGTCCAAGTCGGTTTCGTGCCGCGGTCCGGTGCTAGGCCAATTGATCCACTTGTTTCACAGCTCGGCGGCCTTTGCTTCGAGGATAGCCCAACATAGAGGAGGGCTTCGCGGGAGATGAGAGCCGTAGGAATGGTGGCGAATACGTCAGATGCGTGTGAAGACTCGAGAGGGACGTCAAGGGGGATGCGGCTGTACTCTTCATCACTCGAACGGTTCAGTCGGCGCCTGTGAAGTCGGTAGGACCCTGTGGCATTGCCGGGACCCAGCAGGCCATTGCGACGCAGGTCGGCGGCGTCTAGAGGCCTGAGGATCTCTCTCTCGGCGGACATGTTGTGTTGGGTCAGAACAGAACGGTGAGCGAGCGGATGTGGATGGTTGTCAGTCTTCCACCTAACTGGGCAGGCCTAAATGAATTTAAGATAAAATGACGCTGGCTTGTTAAAATGACGTGGTCGTTGAAGCCGCGTGTTGTGCCACGTATTACTAAGGACCCGAGATAAGTCACCGGGGAGTGGTCGTTCACTTGTTTTTTTTTTCTGACCGAACGCGTTTTCGTCATTATTGTCCATTTTGCTATTCAGGTATTTGCCCGCACAGAACCTCCGTATAGGAAATATAATCAAACATTAATTAAGTTATTCTGCGCGTCTTAATGCCCTGTGTCTTCAGCTTGCTAATTTGTATCTTGGAAGAAAGGAAGAGTCAAGAACACTTCAAATCAATAGAGTTTGATAATTGAAGGTTGCGCCTAATCTACAGGAATTCAACAGCGTGGCATAAAACTTGTTGGACAACCGCTCATCAAAGGTAGTCCACATTCTCAAAGTTAATGACTGACGTGCTCTCGGTGCCGATTACCAACCTAGGATAAGGGGGGTGGTGGTGATATTTGCGTCCCTTGACTAAGCTATATAAGCGCCTCCCTAAGGGCAAATAGATGGTCCTAGTGTTTCTATCAACCCAGGCCTTTTCGCTAACAAATGAAACCGGCCCTATAATAAAGCCGTGATGCCGTCCCTACCACAAAAAACCTATACAGGGAAAAAGAAGTAGGTCAGATATAAAAACACCTAGCAAAAGGCCCTAGCAATGCGGGCAGCTTGAATAGGGGTGTCTTTAGGGGCCGGCTGCCGTAAGCTCGATGCGGTCGAGGCCCCAGGGCCTCCTACTTCCTGCATGGGATCCGATACAACGCCAGTCATAGGCAAGGCCATGGAGGAAGAGTTGGAGGCCCGGCAGTCTGGCCTAGAGGAGGTAGTAGTATGGCGGGCCGCTTTGTATTAAACGGCTCCTAGCCTTCGAACGGCCTTTAGCTGACGCCTAGTTAAACGAACTAGCCGGCCATTTTCTCGCTTAGGCCTTGCTGGGCAAGCCACGTTCGTAGCCTTGTAAGGCCCTAAGCAGTTAGCACAGTGGTTAAAGACTGTACAGCCCTCGTCCCTGTGAGGCCCGCCGCAGGTGCAGCAAACCGGGGGCTTAATGCATGCCCTAGGGTTGTGATACCCTTGGCATTTGGTGCATTGTATTGCCATTGGACTGCAGGCTACCGGCTTAAGGCCGGTCTAAGCCTTGGCCTCTATAGTGGCCAGGTCGGCCATAGCCTTCCCGGTCACCCTTTTTGGCACCTGGGCTACCAGGTAGGAGTACCAAGTAGTTGACTCTTCTAGCCGGAGGCCGGCTCAGGAACGCAGGTGGGGTTAAGGTTGACAGTAGGGAAGCCCTTGTTTCCTCGTAGGGGGGGGTGGTGTGAGGACATAGTGGCAGAATAACTTAACTCGCCCCACGTTGTTTCATCGCTGTAAAGCTTCCTTGCTAGAAGCACGTACGGCCACGTCAATGTTCGCCCCGCGCCTCTTGCGTCCGCAGCCGTTCTCTGACCTCAAGAAGCGCTTTCCCAAGCCTGTTCTCTCCCCAATGTTGCTGGTTGTGACATGGCATGCTTGGCCGTATACCCAATGCCCCAAACGCGATCTCGCGATGCCGCCTCAATAAGTAGACGGTCGCCCGTGGCGAGTAGCTTGCGCTTTATCTTAGGATTCTGTCTAAACTTGGCTATATTTCCGGCCATCACCACGGCGCTCTTGATCTCGTCCCAGCTCGCATTAGTGAAGCCAGTTGTCAGCTTGCCCAGGCGTTTCTGCTCTTTCGGGCTGCTACTCGCGAGCACCCGCCTCTGTGTTTCCCTGTCGTGGAACCGCCCAGCCTTGCAGTACATCATGAACTGCTCGGCGTAATTGAAGGTGACGCTGATTTCGTTATCGTTTTGGGTGTCGTTTTGGGTGTCGTTTTCGATATCGTCGACAGGGTGTCCAACAAGTGAGGACATTTGAGACTTACTGACGACGAAGGTCGACGGATACCACTGGCAAAGTTCTCCGTGCAAGGCATCTGGCATGTAGAAGAAGAGAGAGGTTCATCCCCGGTATTTGGGGTTTCCGACGCGGTGTTTAGAGAGCGGGAGCGGGCTGTGGGGGTTCTCGCTGGCCGCTTCATTGTCTCAGCTATCACGGAAAGCTCACAAAGCCGTGGCTTTGCCACTGGAAGTATGATAGTAAAAATAGGTTTGACTCCGAAGCCTCGAGACGTCTGGTTTTTGTTGGGCAAACTTAGTAAACTCGAGGAGAGCGTTAGTATTTAACTCAAGGCGTTGATATGTAACGTGAAAAGACGAAACAGGTGGGCGAACGGTAAGGATTTAGCGAAAAATGCGATATCGCACCTTATTGCTGATACAACCCTAAACTCCGATCCCTCCGTCCAGGCTACCGACAGTGCACTTCGTGAGGTACATATGCCCCACCAAAAATGTACTTGTTGAAGGGTATTTTAGGGTCTCAGATGCGGTGGGTCAAGGCTGCCATGAACGTCAAAGGCTCTACCCATGAGCATTTGTGAAAACAGCACTGCAAAAGGCTATAGGTGATGTTGTACTACCTGTATAGAGCTCTTGTTATGTAGCCCGAGAGACCATCATTATTCCAGGCTGCTTTCATTCTTGTAGTGAAGCCCCCACTCATTTTGGTCTGCCGGCGTCTTTTACACCCCGCTATTCTTACAGGCCTGGCTGGCTAAAGTAACCAACTGACAGCGCGGCCAGACTCCACGATTTGTGGACCGTGCGCTTCGCGTCATCCTTCTGTAATACGCGCTTTAGCAGACGCGAGCAGAGAGGCACAGCATCGAAATTTCTAAACCCAATCCAGCTGCCTTCTGCCTATCAGTTGGATAACTATTTCGTGGTTTGGTACATCTTCGCCTTTGCCACATTTTTGTCCTCTTTTTTCTACATAGTTCTCCTCTCCCCATCTGATAATTGCGCCCCAACCTGATTTCGAGCTTCAGCGACTTTCGATGCAGCATCAATAATTGGGACGCCGAGTATTGCTAGCAGCTTCGCTATCGCGATTCCCCGCCTTACTGGCGAATACAGCCCAGCAAAGCGCTATATACCGTTCGTCTGCCCGTCATGCCTGATATCCGGGCGTACTTTGGCTCCCAGAGCGGCGCCGGTGCTGCGCCCGCCAAGCCCGCGGCTAAGAAGGAGGACTCGGCGAAGAAGGGTCGTGCCAGTCAGTTCTCCCCGCTTCGAAGGTCTCCTTGGGCTGTCCAGCCATTTGCATATAGAGGCTGACTGAGTTTGCTCTCAGAGGGACGTAAAGTGGTTGAAGACAGCGATGAGGACGACGCGGTGCCCACAGTGTATGTGTAACATCATACTGGCCTCACCCTCCGGAACGATCGCATCTAACCCGTCCTCAGATCTAAGAAGCCAACAACTAGGTCTACACCTAAGAAGAAGCCAGCGTAAGTTAGCTCGGCTAGCTATGTGGCCATTCCGCCCTGGCTCCCAGGTCCATGCTAACTATTGCGACAGAGACCCCAGCTCGGTCAAGGGCGTGGAGATATCTACGAGCGATTATTTCGCTAGCTCAAAATCCAAGAAGCAGTCGGTCCCCTCGGCTATCCCCAAGAACGTGGAGGCGGCCATTCGGACAAGTCCGCGGACCAAGCCACCTGCTGCTCGCGAGCCTCCGGCCTCAGCCAAGAATGGCCCTGCGAACACCAAGAAGAAGGCGGTAACCGCGTACAAGAATTACGACCTGGGCGATGACGAAGATGCATACATGGATGATGAGGAGGATGGTGACGACATATTCGCCGCGGATGCCAAGGGGCACAAGAGGAAGAATGATGATTACACGGAAGACGGGAGCGAAGAGGAGTTCTTGCCCAAGCCGAAGAGGGTGGCGTCCCGCGGAAAGCCGCCTGCGGTAGCCGTTGCTGAAGACGGAGGCGGCGGCGACGACGACGACGACGACGACGACGACGATGATGATATGGTCAGGGTCGTACCCACGTCGACGAAGTCTTCCAGGGGTCCCACATCGGTCAAGGCCTCGAAGGATAAAAAGGCCCCAGCAACCGGCAAGAAGCGAAAGTCTCCGGAAGGCTCGGATTCCGAGCAGTCCGAGAGCTTGGCGGAGAAGAAGCCTCGGAAGAAGCCGGCCACTGCTGCTAAGCCTCGCGCCGCGAAGCCGAAGAAGGGAGACGAAGCCGAAGATCCGTCCATCCAGTCCATCCTGGATGACATCCCCACAGTCCGGCCGCCGACACCGCCTCCCCAGGATGCCAAGAAGAAATTCGATTGGAAGAAGGCTGCTGCTGGTGGCGCCAACACGGGGCCGCCGCCGAATCCTGGTACATCGGAGATTCCCGAAGGCGAGCCGAACTGCCTGGCCGGACAGACTTTCGTCTTCACCGGCCTCCTGAAGACGATTGGGCGAGAGGAGGCTCAGGCGTTGGTCAAGCGCTATGGCGGCAAGGTGATGTCGGCCCCTAGCAGGAACACAAAATGGGTGGTCCTCGGTGATGACGCCGGCCCGAGCAAGCTCAAGAAGATTAAGGAACTCAATATCAAGACCATCGACGAGCACGGCCTCTTCAAGCTCATCCAGAAGCTCCCAGCTAGTGGTGGGGATGGCAAGGAGGCTGAGAAGATGCGGCAGAAGCAGATGGAGCAGGAGGAGAAGGCCAAGCAGGCGGCGGTGGAGATGGAGAAGGAGGAGAAGTCGCGCCGCAAAGAAGCCGATAAAGCTCAGAAGGCGGCCGCTGCTCGAGGCGTTGCCGCCCGTCCTCCTCCCCAGCTGCCGAGTGCCCAGCTCTGGACGACGAAGTACGCCCCGACCCAGCTCAGCCAAATCTGCGGAAACAAAGCCCAGGTGGAGCGGCTTTCGTCGTGGCTGGCGAACTGGCCCACTGCGCGGAAGTATGACTTCCAGAAGCGCGGTGCCGACGGCATCGGCAACAGCCGCGCCGTCCTGATCTCCGGGCCTCCGGGTATCGGAAAAACCACGGCGGCACACCTCGCGGCGAAGCTGGCCGGCTATGACGTTATCGAGAGCAACGCCAGCGACACGCGCAGCAAGAAGCTGGTGGAGAGCGGCATCGGCGATGCCTTGGACAACACGTCTCTTCTCGGGTACTTCGCCGGGGACGGCAGCAAAGTGCAGAGCGAGAAGAAGAACATCGTGCTCATCATGGACGAGGTAGACGGCATGTCGGCTGGCGACCGGGGCGGCATCGTGGCGCTCTCCAAGTTCTGCAAGAAGACGGAGGTGCCGCTCATCCTCATCTGCAACGATCGCAGGCTGCCTAAAATGAAGCCGTTTGACCACGTCGTCTACGACATGAAGTTCATCCGGCCCACTGTCGAGCAGGTCCGCTCCCGCATCATGACTATCTGTCACAGAGAAGGACTGAAGATACCGTTGCAGGTAGTGGACGCTCTTATTGAGGGGAGCAACAAGGATATCCGGCAGATCATCAACATGGTCTCCACCGCGAGTCTCGACCAGACGGCGCTGAGCTTCGACGAGAGCAAGACGATGTCCAAGGCGTGGGAGAAGCACGTCATCCTCAAGCCGTGGGATATCTGCCAGAAGATGCTGAGCGGCGGCCTGTTCGCGCCCACCAGCAAGGCGACGCTCAACGACAAGATCGAGCTCTATTTCAACGACCACGACTTCAGCTTCCTGATGATCCAGGAGAACTATCTCAGCACGAGGCCGATGGTGCTGAACGGCAAGGGTTACAACAAGAGAGAAGAGAACCTGAAGTACCTGGAACTAGTGGACAAGGCGGCCGAGAGCATCAGCGACGGCGACCTAGTCGATCGGATGATCCACGGCCCGCAGCAGCAGTGGAGTCTGATGCCGGCGCACGCTGTGTTCAGCACGGTTCGCCCGGCTAGCTACATCGCGGGCCAGCTGATGGGACAGCCCGCCTTCACCTCGTGGCTCGGCAACAACAGTAAGGCCGGCAAGCTGGGGCGTTTCGTCCGCGAGATCCATTCCCACATGCGGCTCAGGTCTTCCGGAGACCACAACGAGATCCGTCAGCAGTATCTCCCCGTCCTCTGGTACGATCTCATCAAGCGCCTGGAGGTCGAAGGCAAGGACAGTATCAACAACGTCATCGACTTGATGGACAGCTACTATTTGACGCGGGATGATTACGACGCTATCAAGGAACTGGGCGTCGGCTACCAGAGCGAAAACAGGGTCAACATCGAGACCCAGACGAAGGCCACCTTCACCAGAACGTAAGACGGCACCGCCTATCCTCCCGCCGGAACCCTTCCCCGTATAACAAAGCCATGTTTTGCTAACCGTGATGCCTTTCTCCAGCTACAATGCTATGTCCCACCCGATCCCTTTCATGAAGGCGTCTACCATCACGACCACAAAGGCAGCTGCGCGGGCTGTGCCGGATCTGGAGGAGGCCATCGAGGAGAGTGAGGATGAGGCTCAGCTCCTGGACCCTGTCGAAGCCGATGAGAGTGACGAGCTGGATCTGAAGAAGGATAAGTACATCAAGCAGCCCAAGCCCAAGGCTAAGCGCGGCCCCAAGAAGTCTAAAGGGGCCGAGGAAGACGATCTGGATGATGGAAGCACTGCTGGAGCTTCAAAGGGACGAGGTAAGGGGAAGGCCACAGGCGGTGGTGGCAGGGGTGGAGGTAGGGGGAAGAAGTAAAGAGATCAACCAGTATGCATCCGAAGACTAAGATCAGGGTGAAGGTCAGAATGGAGGCCAGCTGAAGAAGGGCAGATAGAGGCGAGGGTGAAGGTCAAGTTGAAGTTGGCGGCAGAGACATGGAAACGAGGGCCATCAAAAATCATCTCTCTCTCAGAAGTTGCTCTGGGCATTGCCAGTGAAGGGCTAGCTATATAGGCAGGCAGGCAGGCAGGCAGGCAGGCGGTAAATCTGGGCATTATACATTTTTGTTAGGTGTGACGTGGTGTTTTTCTTTAGCTGGTGTGCTCGCCCTAAGTTCTTCGATGCTGCCGCCAGCCAGCTCCCTCGACCGAAGCTTCACCACAACACCAACCGCCCTTGAAATATGCAACGGGTCCCTTGCATCGACAGCATCAACTGCCACACCATTCCCGAGCAAACAGCAGCCGAGCGGTTAGCAACGATGAAGAACATCCAGAAGGTAAGCACTGTCCTCTTCTGTTTATTATTTTCCCGATGCTTCCTCGCCGTCTCCCTCGCCCACCGCGACGACCATTGCGATCTGAGACCGCGTGTGCATTCGGATCGCGATGGCTTCATGCACAAGCCCCAGCGAGTGTTCGCCTTTATTGTCCGAGCTTCGGCACGTTTCTCTCTTTCATTTTCTCTCAGCTTAGTTTCGCTAACCGTAACTGCACGTTCGTTCAGATCTTCGGCAAGAAGGGCACCACCATAGGCGGAGACCCCGAGACGCCGCCGGCGATGAAGCCGGCTGAGGGCCAGCAAGCGGTCCAGGATCGTAAGTCCCTTGATCTACCTAATTTACCCCATTCTTGCTCCCCTTCTTCCTCGCTCGTCGCGTCTACCTCTCCTCCTGCCCTCCTCCACTTCTGCCCTCATCTCTCTCCCCTGCTTGCAGCAGAGGATAAAGTGAGAAAAGGTTAGGAAAGTGAGAAGAAAGTGAGAGTGGAGCACGAAAGTGAAAAGGATGTGAGAATGAAGCGAGGGCACGGGAGTGCCAGTCACTGGATCTCCCTAGCTAACGGGTCTTCCCTCTCTACCCTAGACGAGACGACCATCCCTTCTGCGGCTCCCTCTGCCGCCCCCTCGGCGGCTCCTCCCTCCGGCCCTCCCCATGGCGTTTACCGTGCCTCCGTCTCGTCGGAGTTTTTGCAGGCGTACAACGCCATGCGGGGCAGGTCGTCTGCCGACCTGCCCGGCCCGCTCTTCGAGCGGGGCCGCGAGAATGATGGCGGCGACGACGACAACGACGACAACGACGACGCCGGCTTCGCCGGCCACGGCGATTCATTGTAAGTGTGGTTGCTCTACCACCCCCGCCATCCCCCAAAGCACCCTCTTACCTTCGTTACCATCCCCCTTCACGTGTGCCCCATTCACCCCTTGTCTCGATCCACCCCCCTATTAGTCCAGTACCTCAGCACGAACCTTTGAAGAAAGAAAAAGAAGAAGAAAAGAAAAAGAAAAAGAAAAAAAAAAGAAATAAGGAATGATGTACTAACACGTGACGTGTTCATGCGCACAGCAACATGAATCAGATGCGAGTCGCTCTCCGGAGCGAGAACCTCGACCGCATCGTCGTGACGGACCGCACCAGCGGTCGTTACCATCTGGAGCTCCCCGCGGCCAACCCGGCCTTTGCGGCAGCCGAGGCCGCCATCGCCACGGTGGGTGGCGACCACCGGTTCAACCCGGAGGTCGTTGCCGCTGGCTGGCGCGCCGCCAACGCCCCTGACATTCTCGCCGGTTCGTCCTATTATCCCTCTTTTTTCCCGTCATTTTGGTATCTTCTCTTTATTGAAAGTTAACCGAATCACCGTGCGCTTTCTCGCCACGACAGAGACCGGCTGGGTCTCGGACGACGAAGCCGAGGACCTCCCGCTCGGGGAGAAGATCTCCCCTGGCAGTTTCCGCCGCCTCGCCGTCGGTGGTGAGCTCGACCACGATCTCCTCGGCGAGATCGGCAGCGGCGCCCTCGCGGGCCACAACGTGCCCGACGCGGACGAGGTATATATTTTATTTCTCTTTCTCCCTCTCTCTCTTTCTTTTTCCTCTTTCTCCCGTCATCGGAGCCCCGGCGTTCGCGATCACCTCAAGGCGATCCCCCCCCCGCTCCTCTCGTCCTCTCTCCCAGTGGGTCCCCATGCTCACAACAACCGATTTCGGCACGGACAGGGCATTTACAACACGGCGCCCGAGCCGACGGCGGCTTCGGCCGCAGGAGCAGCCCCCCAGAGCCGGGATCGTTTAGGGGTCCGAGGGACCCCCCAATTCGACGAGGAGACGGGCGCGGCGCTCTCGCCCGCATACACCGTGGAACGTGGCTCGGCTACGTCCCTGCTGCACTCTCCGGCCGGCGTCTCCCCAGCTCGCTACGTCCCGGCCGGGTACAACCGGCTGTTCGATCGGATGGCCCCGGCGGTGGGCCGCGAGTTCCGCAACGCCGCCTACGCCGGCGGCCGGGCGGGCACGCCCGTCACCGTGCGTCCTTTTCTTTTCTTTTTTCTTCCCCCACCCCCGTCTCCTCTTCCCTCTTCTACCCCCCTCCCTACAACTATCTCTCTAACTATCTCTCTTAACTTATCTCCTCAGGCCGACGAAGAAGAAGTCGTGGCCTCCTCCGGCCCGACCGAGACTCTCCGCGCCGCCCTCGCGGACGGCCACGCGGCCGTTCACGCCCTCGAGGAGGCCGCCGCCGCCATCCGCGCGGCGGACCTGCAGCTAGGCGCCGCCATCGCCTCGGCCGAGCGCCGTCTCCGGGCCCTCGAGGCCGCACAGGCGGCCGTGGAGCACCACCGCTGCAGCAACGCCAACGCCGTCGCCGCTGCCATGGCGGCGCAGCTGCGCGACTTGCGCTGGATGGCGGACGATGTGCGCGTGCAGGTCCGCGCCGACGTCGAGGCGCACGACGAGCTGCTGGTGCAGCTGGCGCGCACGCAGGCGCGGCTGGACAAGATGTGCCGCGCCATGGGCGCGCAGGACGCAGAGGGCGCCATCAAGATGCTGGAGGCGTACTTCGTCACGCGCAACCTCCCCATCCCTGCTCACGAGTAGGGTCATTAACCAAGGGAGAGGTTGTGGGCGGAGCGAGTTCGTCTCCGGGGGGCAGGAATTCCGGTTTTTTTTGCCGGCGTTGGGGGTGGAGGGGTGGCATTTGTTTGTTTGTTTGTAAGAGTAGAATAACACGACGAACTACTCGCCTTCACGAGGTGCGGGGCTTTTTTCTCTGCCTGCTTCCCATCTGCATTGGTGATGTCCTATAAATTGTGTGAAGTCTGGTTGGTCTCTAGAAAGCCTGAGCTACTAAGGTAGACTAAACCTCCAGCCCAGACGCCTGGAGGACAACGGCGCCCGGAGTCGAGTAAAGGGGCTCAACAAGGACACAGCTGCCTTTTGCCAGTATTTCACAAGCAAAAGCCTTGTTGAGAAGTCGCCAAGGAGGTATTGCCTTGCTCAAACGTTCATCGAACAACTGTTCTGCGTACATCTACCCGACAAGTTGTATATGGCGGTCACTAGCAGGGGAATAGGTCCAGCCAGCGGCCCCTACGCGGGGAACTCAGTACCGGCTGTACAGGATTATGGACGGCGTGGTAATTAATGATGGATATAAAAAAAGACCACCCATGTGGAGGAACATGCTCTCGCCATGTTGCATTAAACTGAATAGAGTGAGGATGGTATCGGGACCACAGGCACTCATAGCAGCACTCAGGGGCGGGGGAGGAAAGGGAGAACAAGAAAAAAGGGGAGTATGAAGGGGGAGCGGCACCGGAACTACGATACTCGCGCGGTACAATAGTGTCGAGCTGAGGGGATTCTATCCATTGTGGCCAGTTTCAGGACGCTAAGCATATGTTGCTTCATCGGACCCTTTACTTCTGATGCTGATGCATATATCAAAATATCTGACTTAGGAGTCACAACAAGCGAAAGTGAGCTCGACGAGCACACCGAACTTGTCGTAAAGTTTCCGGGCAGCTTCGGAGCCAAAGTCTCGAGCTAGCCGTAGCTGCGCCATTTATATCGAAGAAGAGGGAGCGTCTTCCGCCTCCAGCTTCTATAGGCTGGCTGCTCTGGGGGAACCCGGCCAAATGCGTGCGCCTCAGGCAACACAGATCAGAAGAGCCGAACTCTCCCAGACTGCATAGCTCAGCTGTGCCGTGATGCTCAAATGAGTAGCTTGCTCATCCAAAATACAAGCCATGAGCTCTGCTTGGTATCATCTTCAGGCGCGGTATGCCGATGCTAGAACTGACTTCCCTCACGCTGTCGACCGCGGCGGAAGCGCACGGACGGCGGCAAAGTTGTCCTCCAGCCCTTTTTCGGGCATCTTATATTCATGACCATCTGCGAGCAAGACAAGGCTCCGGTCTATATACAACCTAGCCGTACATTGCGCTTGTTTTTCCCCTTCCTAGACTTGTGTGCCGTATGCAGACAGATAAACACCGTAATGAGAGGAGCATGTACATAAACCCAAACGCCGTCATACACAACTAGAGACGTGAGGGGGAGAGTGCGGGGGAGAGAGACCGTAGGGGTTCGTGGATGCGTGAACGGGGTGGTGATATGATCATAATCGTACAATAGCGACTTCTCCTTCCTCTGTCGCCTCCGTCGCCATGGGAGGGATAAAGACACAATTAGTTATTCTTGACGACGCCGACCTTGGCGGCCCGTAGCACGCGGCCGTTGAGGCGGAAACCCTTCTGCTGCGTGTGGAACACCGTGTTGTTCTCCTTGTCCTGCATGGGCGTCATGAACGTGGCCTCGTGCTCGTTGGGGTTGAACTTCTCGCCCTGCGGGTCGAACCGCTCTAGCCCGTGCTTCTTGAGCGTCTGCATCAGGATCGTCTCCGTCATCTTGAGGCCCTCGTACAGGTTGGCCAGGTCCTGCAGGTGCTCCGACTCGTCCTTGGCCTTGAGCTTCTCCTCCGGCACCGTCGTCAGCGCCCGGTCCAGGTTGTCGACGCTATCGACCAGGTCCTTGGCGAACTGCTGGATGGCGAAGTCCCGCGCCGACTTCATCTCGCGCTTCGTCCGCTCCTGCAGGTTCCGGAAGTCCGCGACTGACCGGAGGTACTTGTCCTGTACGTATACACCGTTAGAGAGAGGCTAAAGAAAAAAAGGTTGTAGGCTAGCACCAGGGTGCGCTTGCATACCTTCCAGTCGGTAACTTCTTTCCTCAGGGTAGCTTCCACATCGGAAGCCCCGCTGGTAGCGCCCTCCTGAGCCTCTGCTGATGCGCCGGGCTTTGTTGCCTCTTCGCCCTCCTTCGCAAGCTCGGACTCAGGCTGTTGCTGCTTTGGTGTAGTTTCCGCCTCAGAACCGTACCATCTTGAGAAGCCGGGCTGTCTTGAACTGGCCGATATCGAGGGGCTGATCAGGGGGGGTGCTGCGCGGAATTGCCTGGTGGAAAGAGGTCTGCGGGCCACTGCTTTAGCGCTAGAACGCACCACTCCTGCTGGGGAGAAAAGAATCTGTCGTAGCATATTTGCGTTGGCTCTGTTTCTCTTTTATGGTGGCGAGGCTAAAGAGAGGTTGTGGTCGCGTGTTTGTGAGTAGTGCAAGGGATTTTTTTTATTTCGGATTGGTACTGACGACACTGGCACCTGTCCAGCCTGCAAACTCAGCGATGGATTTTTCTATAGCTTGGCTGGCAACTAAGAGCAGCCCGTTGCTGTAACTGGCAGCTGGAGAATGCTGGGGGTGGGTCATTGACGGCCCGGTCGCGGAACATCCAGCTGGCCAGGCACATGCTTTGGACTGACCAATGGCCTTATCACCTGGTTAGCTTGGCTTTGATTGGTGGGGAAGTGGGGCAAGTGCAAGAGAGCTAAGGTGGGGCTATCTGAAGGTAAGATTTACAAACACGCCCCGGAGGTGTGCTTCAAAGAACTCCCATGACACAACCTGCATCACGTGCATTCAACATCACCACCACTTTCTATCGGCACGTGATTTTCAGCCCACCATGAGCAGCAAATTGAATATGGCCACCCTCACGGGTCGGATTATGGTACGTGCACCCTTCCCTTTCCCTTTGCCGCTTCTTGCCTTCAGATGGCGGACTGCGCCGACAAAGACCAAAAAAAAAAACCTCGAACGGACCGTCGCATCGTTACCCTCGCCGCCAGTCCATCCTACGCTGAATTTCGTGCGTTTCGAGTAGCCGATTATCCAGCGGCGCACTCAAGTCTCCGGCGCCATGGACTACGACACGGTGATGGACGGCGATTCCTTGGGCCCCGGCGTCAAGATTTCCCAGGTAAGCTTCCTCTGCCTCGCTTCGCCCTCGCCTTGCCCTCGTCCTCGACACCAGTGTATCAGCGCGAGTCTGCGCGCGCGCGCAAGGCATCTGACGATGCGCCCGTCGAGAAGGCGCCGTGGAGGCACCGACTGGTTTTAACCTCCTTTTTCCCTCCCCCATCCAGGCCGATTCCGAGCGCGTCAAGTTCGAGCTGAGCAATGTCGACCTGTCGTTCGCGAACTCCCTCCGCCGTGTCATGATGGCCGAGGTTCCCACGATCGCAATTGACCTCGTCGAGATCGACGATAACACGAGCGTCTTGGCCGACGAGTTCATTGCGCACCGTCTCGGCCTCATCCCCCTGTGCTCCAAGAACGTCGACGACGTCATCTACTCGCGCGACTGCGACTGCGAGCAGTACTGCGAGAACTGCAGCGTGAAGCTCTATCTCAAGGCCAAGTGCACCAGCGACACCATCATGAAGGTCTACGCGCGCGATCTCGTCGTCGACCCCGCTCGCCCCAACCAGTGGATCGGCACTCCCGTCATCACCGACCCGGATGGCCTCGGCGTCATGATCGCGAAGCTGCGCAGGGACCAGCAGATCGACATGACCTGCATTGCCAAGAAGGGCATCTCCAAGGAGCACGCCAAGTGGGCTCCTACTGCGGCCGTCGGCTTCGAGTACGATCCGCATAACAAGCTCCGCCATACCGACCTCTGGTACGAGCAGGATGCGAGCAAGGAGTGGTACGTACCTCCAGCGAACCGTCCGAGGGGCGCTAGCCTTCGCCTGCTTCCCTTTCGCGTATTGTTTTGTCTCTCGAGGTCCTTTCGAGGTCGTTATCCTTCGCTGTCCCCACTAACCAGCATCGCGCATCCAGGCCCAAGAGCGAGAACGCTCACCTCGAGGACCCCCCTCAGGAGGGTGAGCCGTTCGACTACGACGCCGTGCCCAACCTATTCTACTTCAACGTAGAGACGGTCGGATCGCTGGAGCCGGACGTCATCGTCCAGCAGGGCATCAAGGTGCTCCAGCAGAAGCTCGCCGTGGTGATCCACGGCATCACCAACGAGGTGATCGGCGGCGCCACCGGCTTCGCCAATGCCGACTTCGTCGGCAACGCCACCAACCCGCAGTCGCCCGAGTACGGCGGCGGCGGCGGGGACAATTGGCAGGAGCAGGGCTTCACCACCCCTTACGGCAACGGTGGTAACCAGAGCGCCTGGGGCGGCGGAGCCCAGACGCCCTACGGTGCCACGCCCTACGGCAACTCCGGTAACTCGGGCTGGAACTAGGTTTCCGGCGTTCTTTTTGCGGGCCGTCTTCCTCTGGGCTCTTTTTGGCGGCTTCCCGAGCCCTTGTTTCCTGCCCTAACGAGCGTAAGCGGCGTGGTGGCGTGGCGGCGTCTTTGGCGTTTGGTCTGGGTTGGGGACCAGGGGCAATGGGGGAACTGGGGGAATTAAAGATCGGTTAGGATTAGGACTAGGCCTATTTAACTTCATTCGTGCTTTACACACGGGCTCGTTATGTCGTCTGTGGCGTTTTGAGAGTTTATGCTGTGCACGTCCTTCCCTTTCGTATAGGCCAAGGGTGGGCGGGCGTTCATCTACTTCATACGCCTTGGCGCATGGCAGGCCGGCTGACCACTTTGATGGCCACCGCGTATCTTGTTTCGTTGTCTAATCGTCTTGATAGATGTTATAGATAGTGTCTGCTTGGTAGATACATGCCGATAACATCTCATCACCCTGGTAGATGCGTACCTAAGGTACCTACCACGTAAGTACTGCCTACCTGCCTATGCAACTACCAGATAAAACAACAGGCAGGTCTTGATTTCCAGCATTGCCTCTCTAAACGCCGATGCTTGCTTGCTCGATTGTTCTCTCTATGTATCTACCTCTATGGAGTATATATATATGAGCGCACATGAAGACCGCATCGTACAATATGTACATGTACCTATATAGAATGCCCCCCAAACCTCTCTATGTAGTTAAGTGCGTAAGCTAAGTAGGGAGTTTTGTATGCGCGTACGTGTGCCAAGGTTTTAATGAAAAATACGAAAGAAAAGAGAGATCCGAAGCAGGCTGGTTAGGTTGCCGGCTACTGGTCGTCGATGCCCTTGACCTTTCTATACACCTTGCGGTGGGCCTCTAAGAAGATGAACGTACAAATAGTTTGGCTGGGGGCACGCATTGGTTAGTACGTGCTGATATGGATCGCATACTTCTGGTAGGGAAAAGGGGGTAGGTGGGCAGGTTGGGGAGACAAGAGGGGCGTGATTTGCCTACGATGTGAGTGTGTGTGTGTGTGTGTGTGTGTGTGTGTGCAGAAAATAGGGAAAAGGTGGTTGTGTGTTGTAGTAGAGAGATGGAAACTCACGGTCCGAGGCGGAGGAAGCTAGGCACCCATCCCTTGAACATCCAGCCCAGGCCGTGGGCGGCGTAGAGCTCGGCGAGGACGGCGGGAATGCTGCGGTGCGTGCCGGAGGCGGCGGCCATGACGCGTGTCTTGAGGACGTCGACGGGGCTGGTGACGGTCGCGGCCATGACGCCGGCGAGGAAGCTGGCGAGAAAGTGAGTCGTGAGGTTGTCCTGCAGCGGCGTGGCGGTGAGGAGTAGGCGCTTGAAGGTGTCGTAGCTGGCCAGCTGGCCGGCCGTCATGGCCGCGGCGCGCACGCTGTTGGGCCACACGCCGCGGAACCAGGACCGGAGCCCTTCCTCGCGACCCATGCGCACCAGCCCGTGCAGGGCGTGGCGGTAGTTGCGCCTCTCGGCCGGCGGGAGGGCCGCGTCGTGCTGCATGCGCACGTTGAGCACGTCCGCCGCGTTGCCCGCCACGCCGCCGGCGAACCCGGCCGCCGAGGCTAGCGCGATCAGCTCCAGCGTCGACGGAACCGCTGCGCCACTCGTAGTACTCGCGCCGTCGCCCCCGCGGGCCCGTCGCGCCGCGGTCAGCCGCGTCTTGAGCTCCTCGTAGATGCCGAAGCGCGTCGTCGAGTACGTTATCTGCCGCAGCAGTGAGGCCGATAGGCCGTTATATAGGCCCCGGAGCCCCTGGTGGCGTACGATGTGCACAAACGTGCCGCTCATCGTCTTGGGCATGTCTCCCGTGCGCATCTGAAGGCGTACCTGAGGTAGGGGGGGCGAGAGCGAGCGGAGCGCAAGGGCCCAAGGTCAGCCTCACGACTGCTCACTTCGCTCACTCACTCACCCTCTCTCACCCTCTCTCTCTCTCTCTCACTCTCTCTCTCTCTCTCTGTCTCTCTCTATCTATCTGCAGCGCGCGTACCTTGACTGGGGCGCATTACAAGACACGTCAGTCAACGAGGCCTAGGCTCTTTGCACATCCATCACATCCATAGATCCCACGTACCGAGATCCAGGGGATGGGTCACACAGGCGGCCAAGCTGCTTGCGCTCCCGCCGAACCAGAAGGGATACCGGATAGGCTTGGCATCGCCTTTCCGCGCCGACGACGGCTTCGACGCCGCCGCTTCCGGGGCCGGAACCGCAGCCGTCACGCTGGCCGCCTCTGGCTTTCCCAGCCGAGCCGGTACGGCCGGCTCTTCCATCACCTTGTCAGACCGCATACTCGAGAGGGCAAGTGGAGAGCCGCTCGGGGGTTCATTGCATAACCAAAAAAATAAAAGACCAACGCAATCCAAAACGTGCGCTTAGTGCCAAATGCGTGAAGAAAATGGAGAGAGACAGAGGCCGCCAAAGAAAAGACGTCGGAGATATTCTGCCGAGTAACAGAGGTCGATGACAGCCTTGAGGGAGGTCCTACCATCGGAGCTCGTTTTGTGTTATCTCTTATCGCCCAGGTCATTTTCGGGCTTCCGGTTTGACGGTTTTAGTGAGACAGGCATCATTGTGCAGGATCCATGGATCGCTGCGATCCGATTACAGCGGCTGAGGGGATCCCCCAGGGGCCAAACTTAGCGCTGGGATCGCCCTGGGCCACGGCGATTGGAGAGCCCCAGCAGGCTTACCTGCTGGAGGAGGGATCAATTTTGGAGGAATGCCTTTCAGAGAGCCTGGTTGGCTGGCTCGGTTCGTCCCGTGCAATTGGCTGCTTGAATCTTTTCCGTACAGATCCTGTGAGAATTGGCAATACCTATACGGCCGGTGAGGTGAGCCGAGACTCCAGCTGCGTTTGGCTCATCGAGAGGTCGAAATAGCCCGTCTTGCCTGCGCCATGAATTGGCTGACCTTCCTTCAGTGTCCTCCGATACTCACATCCCAGTGGTAGCTGTCTCCCGCGCTGGGCGCTGCGATCCGCCGATGAGAGTGCCTCTCGCTTCGCGGGGCCTAGTGAGGCACGCCGCGTCTGCCCGGGGCGAAGCTGCATGTGCATCGCCCATCTCCGCCCGTCTCCATACGAGATGCGCCGCTCGGCCGGGGCAGAAGGGCTACTTGTGGAGAGCTCGTAGCCGGGCGGGCGTCTGCTATTCTTCGTCAGGTTGGTTGGTGCTGCTGCTGTCCATCGTGCACAAGCCGGTGGGCCAGTTAGAGTTAGTTACTGACCGAGCGTGTCAAGCTCTACCTACTACTGCTGCCGCCTCTCCGGCCACTGCCGCGGATGCGAGGAGACGGCCGGCCGAGGTCGAGGTCGAGGTCGACGGCCGCTTTTATGCGGCGGACTCGTGGTTCAACGTGCCGTCGAACGTGCTGGCGGCCACGTCGCGGAGGCTGCACCTGCAGGAGGACCACCCGGTCTCGATCACGCGCCAGATCATAGAGTCCAAGTTCCCGCAGCCGACGTTCAAGCACTACAACTCGTTCCACCCGGTGGTGTCGACGGCGCAGAACTTCGACTCGCTGGGCTTCCCCGCCGACCACCCGGGCCGCAACCGGTCCGACACGTACTACATCAACAAGGACACGCTGCTGCGCACGCACACCAGCGCCCACGAGCTGGAGGTGTTCCGCGCCAACGCCGCCGATGGCTACCTGATCAGCGCCGACGTCTACAGGCGGGACGAGGTCGACCGCACCCACTATCCCGTCTTCCACCAGATGGAGGGGGCGCGGGTGTGGGACCGCTCCAAGGTGCCCGGCGGCGACGTGGCCGCAGCCGTCTACGCCGACCTCGCGCGGCTGCCCAGACACGGCATCGCCGTCGAGGACCCCAACCCGCCCTTCCATCCCGAGCGCAACCCGCTGCAGGCGGAGCACCACTCGCCCGCCGAGGCGGAGGCCCTGGGGGCGCACCTCAAGCGGTCGCTGGAGCTGATGGTGGTGGAGATCTTCGCCCGGGCCAAGGCGGCCGCAGCCCAGGCCGGCGCAGAGAGCAGCGGCGAGCCGCTCAGGGTGCGGTGGGTCGAGGCCTACTTCCCCTTTACGAGCCCGTCTTGGGAGCTCGAGGTCTACTACGCCGGCGACTGGCTGGAGGTGCTCGGCTGCGGCGTGTCCAAGCACGAACTCTTCGTCGGCGCGGGCGTGCCCTCGCAGCTGGGCTGGGCGTTCGGCATCGGGCTCGAGCGCATCGCCATGCTGCTCTTCCAGATCCCCGACATCCGGCTGTTCTGGTCGACGGACGAGCGCTTCCTCGGCCAGTTTGCCGGCGTGTCCGGCCACCTCGACACGCTGCGCCGCTTCGTGCCCTTCTCTAAGCACCCGGCCTGCTACAAGGACGTGTCCTTCTGGCTGCGCTCGTCCTCGTCCGCCGCCGGCGGCAACACCGCTGGCGCCAGCGCCCACGACTTCCACGCCAACGACGTCATGGAGATCGTGCGCAGCGTGGCCGGCGACGTCGTCGAGGACGTCCGCCTCGTCGACGAGTTCGCCCACCCCACGACCGGCCGCCGCAGCCTGTGCTATCGCATCAACTACCGCAGCCTCGAGCGCACCCTGACCAATGCCGAGACCAACGAGCTGCACGACGCCGTCCGGAAGCAGCTCGTCGACCAGCTGGGCGTCGAGTTGCGTTAACGAAGCTCTCGTGCTGACCTTTTTGCCGTCTTCTCCGAGCGAGCCGTCGTATTTCCTTCCGTTTGCTACCCGGCCTGGCTGACGGCCGAACGGGCGAGCGAGAGGGGGTGGCTCAGAGGCGGCTGATACCCCATTTCTTCTGCCGCTGGTGTCGAATGTCGCATGGGGGAGAAGAGAGAGGGGGCGCAGCAGCTCGGGACGCATGGCAGCTGGGGCATTGGGAGGGGATGAGAGCAACAACATGTCGTGGTGCGTTGTCATGTGGAACGGGCAAAAATGTACAATATCCGATATCCCTCACGGAGGTTGTTGTGCGATACTACTGATATTGGACGGTTGTCTTGATACTAGTGCCGCCTACCTTACCCACCCGGTATCTCCTGGGTACATACTTTGGCAGAAAGGGGGAGAGGCTATGGTGTATATTATCCTCTCCGCTGGTACGACGCACTTCCCTTGCTGCTACCGCCTCCACCCAGGTACACAGTGGACGGGCTGTGGAAATCTCGATGCCCGGCCTGGGAACAAGGCTGTGTAGGTACTAAGCGGGGACGCATCCACTCAGCGCGGTGTTCTTCTGCCATATGGCCGCCACCAACCGGCCAAGAAGGGGGGAGAGCGCTCTCGCCATGCCTTCTCCAGCCGGGCCTCAGTGGCCTCCGTACCTGATCCTACCTGATAGGTAGCACCATAGATGAATGTGGGGGACGGCACCGATAGACTTGGTGCGACTTGTCCCAACCGGAAGGGAAGACATTGGATATGACGGAGCTGCGCCCCTTCTCCTCCCCTGATAGCGAGACGGTGAGGCGCCGTCACGGGGCATACCGACCAATGTTTGCGCCCTCACCGCCGGGCCATTTATGCGCCTGAGTTGCCCCTGTCGGTGGCTTATGACTTTGCTAGCTATCGGGCGGGGGTAGGAAAACCAAAGAGCAAAGCGAACGAACGGGGTGCTGCGCAGTCCGGAGAGTAGAAACGGCGAGAACAAATTGGTGAAAAAGAGGCCACTCGCAAGCCACCTCCTAACATCATGTAGGGGAGGTGTGATCCGTGATCGGCTCGTTGGTCTGCAGTGCCCTGTCTGCGGCGCTTGTCCTGGCCCGCCGGGAATGGCAATGGCTGGGGAGAGAGATCTGTCCAATATCAAGCAGATTCTTCTTCCATTTGTTACTACTTATTTCCCCGGTTGCTAGGCACTAGCTGGTTGGTGGAGGCGTGAGGCTGTGCACAGTCGAGAGCGGCCCTACGGAGTAATCCGTCCTGAGGGCGTTTCTTATCCACAGGTGAAGAGCCCTTTCCGTAGCTCCCCCGTTGCGGGTGGACGCCACCTACCTTACAGCGCCTCCTCGCTAGCCCAGGGGCCGCTAAGGTTGCCCGCCCGCCAATCGAAAGCGTCGCTTTATGGCAGATTCGCCTTCTGTTTTGCCGTGCCGCGGGGCGGCGGGCCGCCTGGATTTGCCTCTGGCGTGGCGACACCGAACCACTTACAGCGGGCGCCAGCGGCATTGCAGCCGCTGTGTCGAGACGGTTGTCGAGACGGTCCATAGGTCATGCTGTTTGGCCTTCTTTTTCAAGGTTCCCACCTTGTGAATGCACCCTTCTTTGCCCAAGCCTGAGTATTTAGTTACTACCACCTTACTACTACCTTATCTGCAGCCACCAGGCCAGTCGTTGCTCCCAATTCACTTTCCATCAGGTTCATCGATCCCTCCCTCCACCTCGTCTGTTGCGCTGCCACTCTGTTTGAGAAGGGTGAAGTGGCACCGTTCTCCACTTACACCAACGCAACACCTTACGTATCGTCCGACTCAGCCTTCCCCGTCTACGACGTACCCATCGCACTCTCTCCGTTTCGTGTCAGCCTTCCTCCAGGCGGTGCATCCTCAGGAGGCGGTCGCTTTCTTCGCGGGAAACAGATACATATTTGAGCGGAATCTCCCCTCGGTTATCAACTACCTCTTTATTCTTCCTCGCACCTAACCTGGCGCTTTTTGCTCTCGACCGCCAATCGCTTCTTCTCTGTGCTACAGCGGCGAGAGGTTATTGTTATTTGTCAATCTATATCTACCATCTCTCTCTCCATCGACGGAAAGACCCTCCGTCCTTCCACCCTCGAACGAAACAGCAACTTTCTCCCTTTTCCCACCGGGCTTCCTCCCCTCGACGGCAATCATGTCTGACGATCCTAAGCCCTCCTCGCCGTCGCAGTCCCCGGCCACGTCCTCGAAAGCATCGTCGCGCAAGGCATCACTAGCGCCGCTGGACCTGTCGAACCTGCCGCCGCTCCAGCAGCCGACACCGCCGTCGAACACGCTGCTGTTCACGAACCTACAGCACGCGGACGTCTTCCGGCCGGACAACCTACAGAGGATCCGCGACCTGGTGGAGCAGATTGCGCCGGTGCACTCGTGGGCGCCGCTCAAGTCGTTCCGGCGCATCGTGGCGTCCTTCTTCAGCGACGAGGCGGCGGTGCGGGTGCGCGCCGCCTGGGACGGCGAGGCAGTGCTGGGCACGCCGTGCCACGTCTACTTCGGCCGCCCCACACCGCTGGACATCGCCCAGCAGGACATGCATCTGGCCCTGCCCGACGCCGGCAAGCTCTTCTTCATCAGCCCGCCCCCCTCGCCGCCGCACGACTGGGAAATGCGCCTCGAGGGCGCCCCCAACAAGCAGGTCCACGCCGAGGACTTGGCCGACGCCCTGGCCCGCCTGCACCGTGCGGCCCCCCGCGCCGACCCCGCCGCCGAGAGCCCCGTGTCGCCCGTCGAGGGAGGGGAGGCCGGTAGCGCTGGCGCCGTCGGCGGCAGGTCGACGCGCAGCCGTAGCTCGACGCTCATCTACCGGCCTAAGGACCACGGCAGCAGCCCCGACCTGCCGGCCATCGCTGTCGAGGACATGACGGACGAGCCGGAGGAGACCGACGAGAGCGAGCGGAGAGGGAGCGGCAGCGGGAGCGGCAGCCCCTTGGCGGACGGAGCGAAGCCTATACTGCATACGGCACGGCCGCCCGTGGAGCTGATGCACGATGCCTGAGCGGGTACAAACGCAAGAGACAGAGGGGGGAGAGAGTCATAGAGAGGCGGTTGTTTGTTTATTCCAACACAACATCTGATTTTCTAGCGCGCACAGTCGGATTCCTTCAACTACGGTCCGGCTATGCGCTCAATACGGCTAGGATGGGATAGGGATAGGCGTAGAGGTCGGTTGGTGCCTGGCGTTTTTGCAGAGGGATTATTATCATCCACCTAGGAGACATTAGGTACATCCATCATCCATCGCGCACGCGCACAATACGAGCTTGAGAAGTCTCGGACGGTGCTTTGTTTTTTTTTTTTTTTGGTTCTCTTCATGGATTCGAAGCGGAAGAGGACTATGGGGAGTTGCCAGAGAATACTGCCTCTGCTGAATACGTTCTTACCTTAAGCAAGGCATAATATGTCCCATCGTTCCAAAACGCAAGTATCGTCGAACCTGCATCATAATGCAAAACCGCCAAGATTCAGAGGCTACATAGCTGCGTACCCATCTTACCCCAAGCTTGATGTGACGTGTACGGTGCCAGCCGTGCCGAAAGTTCCAGTCGAATCGGGGAGACTATTCTCGAAGCATCTCCGTGCCGCAAGAGAGAGATCGACGGGCCGCAGACGCGGACGGTCGCGGCGGCTGCAGTTGCAAAGGCAGTTCAACTTGGTGCATGCATGATTGACCGGGGTGCAAGTCGAAGCACTGTGGCACGAGAGCACGAGTGGAGAGTGGGTCTGGGTTCCGTCCCGCGCCGTCGCTTGCCGGGCAAGGATTGGGACACTTTTTTTCATCTTCACTTTTTCTGTACTCCGTATTGTATGACAACGCCACGACCCCAGACGGACGGAGACAACAGACGACGGCTGAATATCACGCTATCTCGGTACATCTCTATATCTTCTTTCTATTTGCCTGTTAACTCTATATCCTGATTACCTACCTGTATTCAGCATATCGGCGGGCTCCTCCTCACCGACCTTTACCCCCTTCGCTACCTACCTACCTGCCTGCCTTTCCCCATGGCGGCGTGTGCCTGCCGGACAGCCTCTCTCAGGCTGTTCCTTCGGAGCTTCAGCCGGCTAGGAATTGCCGAGCCATCCCGTGCATCGCTGCGCCCGGGACGCTCCTGGGGCGCCGGCGGCGTAGATGGCTCTCCGGCCGGCTTGTGGGCCCGTGGTTTTCATGCCTCGCTCCCCGGACACGATGCCTCACAGGCGGCTGTCCTCGCCCATCCGGTCGTGGAGGAGTCACACGACGAGACGAGGAGCGAAGGCGACGCCGTGAAGGCCGCCACACACGACGAAGCGAAGCCTTCGCGGCCGCGAAAAGCCCGCAAGTACCGGAAGACAGAAGCCCTTGGTGCTGCCGCTGGCGCCACGACCTACGATGCTAAACCTCCGGCTAAAAAGCCTCGTTGGAAGGAAAAAGCGACGACGGTCTCTAAGGCCAAGAAATACCGAAAAGAGGGCGCGGGTACGGGCGTCGAACAAACGCAGACGGAAGGAGAGAGCAGCGTCGTAATGAGCGAGGACGCAGTGACAACAGGCGCCACGGAACGGGGGGAGACGAGATCCCCACGGGAACATTGGCAGCTCCAGAAGCAGGCGCTCCGGGAGAAGTTCCCCGACGGATGGAACCCGCGCAAGAAGCTCTCCCCGGACGCCCTAGAGGGCATCCGGGCGCTGAACCGGCAGTTCCCAGACGTGTACACGACGCAGGTACTGGCGGACCGGTTCGCCGTGTCGGCCGAGGCGATCCGGCGCATCCTCAAGAGCCGCTGGCAGCCGTCGGCCGAGGAGGAGGAGAGCCGGCAGCAGCGCTGGTTCAACCGGGGCAAGTCCGTGTGGACGCGCTGGGCCGCGCTGGGCAAGAAGCCGCCCAAGCGCTGGCAGGCGGAGGGCATCCTGCGCGATCCCTCGTGGAGCGGCGCGGGCCGGCGCCGCGACGGCCTGCGGAGGCAGTCGTCGCGGGCGTCGCGGGACGAGGACGAAGAGGAGAAGCTGGCCGTGCGCACGCAGAGCCTCGGCAAGCGGCGGCGGCTCCTTGGCCAGAAGGAGATGGCCGAGAACCTAGCATAGGGGCCGCTGTGTCGAATGTGTCAACGACCTATCTAGATTGTACTCCGTACTCTGCCAAAATCTTCGCCTGATATTGACAAGATCCAATAATTCCTGATATGTCAAAGTTGGGTGACATGGTGGGTGCAGGGGGAGGGGAGGAAGAGGGGAAGCATCATTTGCACTAATGTGGTGCATAATGTGGCGCCTTATTTACCAAGACTATCCACCGCTGGGCCATGCACATCGGCTACGTTATGCATGGGGTTATGGTGCTTTTGCATAGGAGCCGCGTCAATAATGTCTTTAAGATCCATGGGAACCAGTCCTGCGGTGGAGCAAGAATCCGTACTCAGTGTCGTCCTTTGGGAAGGGCCTGCAGGATAAAAGAGCTCGCGCGATACCGCTACGCCGTAAACAAATGACCTCGTCAGCGCGTACGGGACGCCTCCATATTCTTCTTGAGTAGTCCGCACGTCTGTCCGTACGGGGCAGTCCGTACGGAAGACGAGGCTACCCTGATACAAAGCTGGAAGAGATGGACAGGCGCACGGAACACGCCATGCTTGAACCGGGTATCCGTCTGACTCCTGCAGCTATTCCGCACTGAGGAATATAAGTACGCTAAATCATGGATCGCCTGGAGATCGCAGGACGCGCCCTGTTTCAAGCACAGACGGCAAGTACGATACGGAGAATTGCCCCGAAGATGACCGCCTCGCTAACGCCTCCGTAGCCTGTACGTATATGCACGTTCGCACGCCCGCGCGCATGCACGTACTTCGTGCTTACGGGGAGGGCGGGGGCGTGAAGCCCAAGAAAGGCCTGCGACGCGCGTCCCAGCATCGCGGCGCGTTTCTCCCTCACAAGCACGGAGTCTTCCGTCTTTCTTCTCTCTCTCTCGCACTTTTCTCCCTCCCTTCTCTTCTGCTTGCTTCTCTTTCCCTTATCAGTGATCAGCCGGGAGTGGTAAGGACTCGAACGAGTCCGGACGAGTTAAATGAGGGCGTCGCCAGGGCCAATGGGAACCCGTGCCAGAGACAGGGTTGCATTTCATCTCGTCTGAATGCAGGCCGGGCGCCCGCTAATGCAATCTCTTGTGTGCCCACATCGCCGTCCCATCCTTGGTTCGGTTCGCTTGGGCCTCGGGCTGGGCTGGCAGGCTGGCGGGCTTGCAGGCTTGCAGACTTGCTGTAACGGTGACAACGGGCGAGAATGACTGACAGACGAGAACCGGACTCACGTGGAATACCAAGATGGGATCACGGGGCTGCTCTCTGTTCCTGCCTCCTGCCCTCCTGCTCAAGTCTGCGTCCTGCACGTAGCGTAGCTACGTAGGCAGGACATGTCCTGCATAGATGCCGCTGTCCCCGCCGCTTTCTCTTCGCCATTGGCCCCTTGACTTACCGGGACGCGGGAACCGCACAAATGGAGAAGGGCCAGAGGAGTAAACATCAATAAGATGCGCTGCTAAGAGGACGGAAGATGGTGTGCAAGCAGAAAAGCTGTCACTCCGCGAAACGACAGCGCTGAACTACCGGGTTTAGCGGCCATCCGGTCGCGGTCTAGCGCGGGAACACGGACGCGCGACTCCAGCCAAGCCCCTGGAGCCAGCCCCAAAAGGGACCATCGACACCCCACCACATTGCCTTTCTGCTCTCTAGCGCGGCTCGTCGCTGGGGCGTTTGCCGGGGTGGGGGAAGGGAGAGGATTGCTGACATAGGGACATACCCTTGTCGTCCACTAAGCCCACTGACCACCCACACCCCCTCCCCGTTGGCAACCCCTGCCGGCCCGACGAGAAAAACAAAAGAACGACGGCGATCGGGTCGGGGCTGGCGGCGCCCAAGCCCAAGGTTCGCAGGGGGGAAAAGGGCACCCGCAGGGCAAAACTTGGCGACCGGGCAGAGGCGGGCAGGGTAACCTGACCTTGCAGCAGAGAGGGAGCTACCAGCAATCAAGCGAGCGAGGAAGGAAGCTTTGCTCGACAAACTGGAAGCTTACACAATCACCTGCTCTGTGCTCCCGACTCCGCGCGCCGTACGGACTACTTCTCCCTTCGTAAAACACCACACGGCCACTGCCACCCCAGCAGTCTCTCTTCCCCCGTGATTCTCGTGCTCCCACGTCGACGACCGTCTTCGCATCGGTCCAATTGGCTTCCTTCTATTCTCTGCCTAGGCTTTCCTGTCACTGTACGTGTGCTGCCCCGTCGCTGCTGAAGTAGCAGTATTGTGGGCTGACGGCGATATTTTAACTAACCGGCCAAAGCTCTTTCCAGCTCTAGCTCTTCGGACGCCTGCTCGTTTTTTTTTAGTCCTTCCTTCCCTCTCTTTTTCTACGGCACTCCCCGATTTAAACAACCGACGCTCTTTCTGCCTGGCATAGCATCCATCTGCTTGCGCGCATATCTCTACTCTTTTACCTGTCTGCCTGTCTTCGGTACTCGCTATAGCTTAGCTAGTACTTACTTTCACCGCCCCTGGCCGACGTCGCTGCTTTGTTAGTTAGGTAGCAGCCAGAAAACGGACCTCTAGGCCTGCGACTTACTCCTTGGCGTACCTCCCCAGTACGGCAGCAGGCACAGGAGTCGAACCAAAGCCCGGATAGCGACAGCGCGGTGATGATGTCGACGACGCCCTTCTGAAAATCCCCGCCCAACGAATCAACCGCCGCCGATTCGGCCCTCTAAAACCGGCTTCTCCGCTGCTGCTGCCACCGCCGCCGCCGCCGCCGCCGCCTTCCGCAAGCCAATGGCCGAAGATGGCATCCACTCCTTCCAACCGTCTCAAGCTCACGCCCGCCAACTCCCCCTTCCTGCAGCGCCCCTCCCGGTCACCCGTCCGGGCCCGCGCTTTCCATGACTCTTCCTCCCGGCTGTCCCTGAGGAGGGTGGTCGGCACCACCTGCTGCTCGCCCACGGGCTTCGACACCGTCCAGTCCTGCTTCGCCTACATCGCCGGCGGGGCTGTCGTGGTCGTCGATGTCCACGGCGAGCGATACTCCCAGCGCTTCTACCGGGCAAGGCCGACAGCTGTCCCCGTCTACGCAACCTCTCCGGTGCCCCATGCGCCCTCGACCCCCAACTCTACGCCGAAGGCCAACGACAGCAGGAACCGGGCCCCGAACCATCGGGAGTCCTTTGGCCTGCCCGACTGGGCCGAGTCTCCGACCTCGGGCAAAACCTGGACCCAGCGGGAGCGGATAAAGACGGCCACCTGCCTCTCGCTCAGCCGAGATGGCAGGTATCTGGCCGTCGGCGAGACGGGCTACGCCCCGCGTGTGCTCATCTTCAACCTGCAGGACAGCTCGTCCGACATCCCGCTCGTGTCCATCAGCGAGCATAGCTTCGGCGTCAACGCCGTCTCGTGGTCCCCGGACACGCGGTATCTAGCCTCGCTCGGCACCGCCAACGACGGCTTCCTCTATCTCTGGAAGGTCGAACCCCGCACGGGAGCGGCGAAACTGTTCCAACAAAACAGGTGCACCTCCTTCGTGAAGGGGATGATATGGATGGGGAACAGCGTCATCACCTTTGGCGTGCGCCACATCAAGATCTGGAGGGTGGAGGAGGGCCTGTCGCCGATCGCCACCTCTACTCCGGTCAAGCAGAGATACCAGGGCGACGGCTCCTTCCCCCCGCCCATGTCCCAGAAGACGTTGCCGGGCCGCAACATCTTGCTGGGCTCGCTTCTCGAGGCTACTTTCAGCTGTGCTGCTGCCATCAGCGAGGGCAGGGCCATCGTCTGCTCGGAAACGGGAGACGTGTGCCTCCTGGATGACACGAGCAAGCAGATGAAGCTGACGAGGCTGCGGGATCTCGGCTTCCCCATCACCTGCGTCTCGGTCCGCGACGAGAGGATCCACTTTGGCAGCAAGACCGGCCAGTTCGTCGTCCTCGACGTCGACGAGCTGTTAGAGTGCACCGCGCGCGATCTCGTCATCAGCATAGCGCACCCGTCGAACGGCCTCGTCGCCATGGGCTTCCTGAGGAACAACATCGTCACCATCGACTCGAAGCGATCGATCGACGTGTGGGACGCAGATCACATACCGGGCAGCAATCTCCCGTGCCGCAGACACATCCCCATACCCGGGCAGGGCGATCCCATTCTGGGAATCCAGGCCCTTCCCAGACCCAACGCCGTCGATGCGGCGTTTTGCACCTGGTCCGGCACCGGCAAGGTGTTTCTCTGGACGCTCGATGGAGACATAAAATGCTCGTTTGACGTCCCCGTAGATCAGGTGCCGCTCGAGAACGATCTCGATCAGCCAAACCAGCTATCCGTGGTGAGAACGGCAAAGGGCGGGAAGCTCTTCGTCACCGCGGACAAGCTCGGCGTCTTGCGGGTTATCGACTTCGTCACGAAGAAATGCATCATGGAGACGAAAGCGCACTCGTCGGACTGCCGATCCATCTCCATCTACGAGGACGACGCGAAGCTGCTCATGGCCTCGTGCGGCAGAGACCGCACGGCGCAGCTCTTCTTCCGGTCGTCGGCAGGAGGCCCCTTTGGGCATTTCCAGACTCTTGAATTTGCTGCCAAGGTGGTCCAGGTCCTGATCCCCTCCGACGACAAGGTCATCACGTGCTCGTTCGACCGGACGCTGCAGATCCACGATCTGGTGTCCAAAGAGGACGAGCCGGAGGTGATGGCAGCCATCCCGTCCCGCGTGATCTCGCTCAAAGCCTCACCCTCATCCATGGTCATGTCGCCGGACGAGAAATCCATCTTCGTCTCCTTGCTTGACCGGTCCGTCTGCCAATACGAGCTGTCCTCCGGACAGCTGCTCAACACGTTCAAGTGCATAGACGAAGGCGGTGCCGAGTCGGCCGTGCTGGATTCTCTTATCTACGGGCAGAGTGTTAGCAGCGAGGCGACCTTCCTCCTGGCCCTGTCCAATACGGACAAATCGGTCAGACTCTACGACTTGCAGACAGGCGCTTTTCTTGACCGCGAATGGGGTCACACCGAGGCGATCAACGGCGTCGCCTTGGTCGGCGAGGAAGAGCCTGGCCGAAAAGTGGTCAGCGTCGGATCTGACGGGACCATCATGATCTGGGCTCTCGACTGGGGCGACTCGATGGCGGCGGCAGCAGCAGCAGCCGGGTCGGCGCTGAGTAGGTCTCCATCGCCGGCCAAGGACGGCTCGCTGACCTCTAGCCGGCCGCCGCTGCGACGAGTCTTGTCCAAGGCGGAGCTGGCGGAGTTCCAGCGGCCGTCCCCCTCGCCGGGCCGGCGGTCGCCACCGCGAACCTTGTCTAGGAAGACGTCTAAGTACAACCTGTCCTCCATTGGCCCCATCCGGGCCCAGCTCACCGCTCTGCAGACCAGCCCCGTCGGCAACACCATCGCCGAAGACAGGCCGTCATCTTCGTGCCGTCGAGCGTCCTTGGGCAGCCGGTCAGGTAGCCCGCCGCCCGTCAGCCCCAAGGCGCGAGTCATCCGGCGGCCGTCCCTCCCATCGATGAGGCCGACACCGACCAACAACAGCTTCCGGGCGCGCAAGAAGACGAGCGCCACCAACCTGCGCGCCTCGTACGGCTTTGGGAGCCTCAGCATGGCCACGGAGCAGACGTGCCGGCAGCTGCGAGCCTACCGCAAGAAGCTGTCGTCCGCCGACCCTATAGCGCAAGATACTTTGGTAGAGCTCGACCAGGAATTGCGGCTCACCGTGGCCGCGCTGAGTGACCGGGCTGTTCGCAGCAAGGCTATGAACGAGGAGCTCAACGGGCTGCTGGACGAGAAGCTCGAGAGGCTCGTGCTGATGCTCGATGAGAAGTGGAAGCTGCGGCGCCAACGTGGCGAGCGTAGTAGCAGCCGCACTGACAGCTCCTCCGCCACCACCTCTCAGGAGGAGGACGAGGAGGATGTTGAGTGTGAGCCGGACCATGGGCGGCAGCAGCAGCAGCAACAACAGCATCAACAGCAGCAGCAACAGCAACAGCAACAGCAACAGCAACAAATACAACGGCAGCAGCAGCAGCAGCAGCAGCAGCAGCAGCATCGGCAAGTACAACAACAACCACAGAAGGAGCAGCTGCAATCAAGGCCGCCACCGCAACTGAGGCCACGAACCGCTGCAGTGGGCTCATCAGCGAACGCGCGACCGCGAACAGCTGTCGGAGGATCGTCATCGTCCCTGACGGCGGCAGGAGTCGGGGGAGGCCGTTCTGCTTCTGCCGCGGGATCGAGATGATATCCCTCATCACCCCATCATTCTTTCTCACCTTCACTTCGACGCGGCTCAAGGAGCAGCGTGTCTTATTACTATCCTCGCTATGGTCGCCTAAATTGCGGCTCGTTTCTTCACAAACGAAGGGTCTCAGGGTTGTCAACGGCACCCAACGAGAATAAGCAACACTACCCAGAATGCATGCACGATGTATGCGCATCGGGCGGCATAAAGAGGAGGAGAATACTCTGTGGTATTGGGTATGAAAAATACAGGGGGGAAAGGCCACTAGGGAAGACCCAGCGCGGGCAAATGGCTCAGGGGCCTCTGAGCCCCTTCTACCATTATTCGGGCGTTTTTTTTTTCCTGTCTTATCATCATTCGGGTCTACGACTTCGGCATATTTCCTTTTTTTCAAACTATAGCAACAGACGCTTCTGGTTCAGGGCCTGTCCCTTGGCGGTTCGAATGCACGGCGACTTGCATTCTGGGATGCATTCTACCTTTTGATCCCTCTTCCATCGCGCATTGGCACGCAGGATGTTTTTTTATTTTTATTTTATTCCACACATCTTCATCTTGGCAGCATCCGATGATACTGGACACACTAGGGTCAGGCGTTCTTGGAGTTGTATGCGGCACGGCCAAAGGGAATCCGGAGGTCTTTTTGATGGCGACTTTTCCCCTATTTCACTCTTCTCTCTCCGCGCTGGCATTGCAGATATACGAAGAGGCGAGAGAGTATGGGGAACTCGAGAAAGGTCGGGAGCTCACTCCAAGGCAGCTTGTGTAACTTTAATGGCACCCTAGAAAAGACGGAGGGGGGGCCGGTAGGAGGGGGGGTAGGGGAAGGGGTAGGGGAATATCGAGTTTCGGAAGTGGACTCGCCTTTTATAGGACGACCTCGGGACGCGATGGATCGAACTGAACCACTTGCACAGTTCGCCTACATTGGTTTTTTCTTTTGGTGCACCTACCTAGGGTTTTTACATCGGTACAGGGTGAGGCTTGGACGGTGGTCGGGTGGGCTTCTGTTGATCGTTTTGCCTTCTTTGCGGCAGAGCAGAGCAGAGTGCAATACGGCAAATTTCCCCAGAAATAAACAATACGACTTCTCGTGTTCCACGTTTGTGATGTATTCGCGCTGAACTGGATATGGCATCGTGAGCGTTAGACACTCGACAGTAGCAGCTATAAACGATCGAGTGCGCAGGAAGTCTTTTGATCGTCTCAAAAACTCTTGTAAGGCCCCTTTTCTGCCTCCTCCGGTACACGTATATCTCAGAGACCGACTCCGTTCTGCCTGAGCAATGAATGCCAATCAATTCAATGCCCAGCGGATTTCTTCCTTACGCGTCCCATCGTTAGTGGATACAGTGTCTACCGACGGTAAAAGGACAGGCAGTTTGCATATTCCAAATCGGCGCCCCAGCTAGAATTCTATAGTCTGATGTGGTGATATATCAATGACTCTGTAAGTGTATGGAGAAACCGCCGATGACCCCGTAAGTCACACCGGTAATGAAGCGCAAAGTACCTAAGGTAGGGATAAAACATCGAAGCCCAAGTAGGTTGCGGAAGAAGTCCCCTCCATGCTATAGCTAACGACAACAAGGTGCTTGAACTCCACAAGGGGGGAAGTACGCTTCTTCTTCATACGACAAGCCCCTCCTCAAGGGCGTCGTCGCGCTCCAGGCGCTCCAGGCCGGTGGTCACGGCGCCGTAGACGCGCAGCGGGACGGCCACCTCGAAGCTCTCGCAGGCCAGGTCTTCCGCAGCCACCAGCACGAGGCCGCCACGGTCGTCGCGCGACACTTCCTCGAGCAGCGAGTATGGGTTGAACTGACCACCGCTGCCACCGGCCGCCCCCCCCGGAAGAGGAGACGATAGTGCGTGATGGCGGGTGCTGCCGCGCCGTGCTGCGGCCATGCTGGGACGGGGCAGTCCGGGCGTCGCTTCATCGTCGTCGTCGTCGTCGTCCTCTTCATCGTCGTCTTCCTCGTCTCTCTGCTGTTCGCGCGCCTGCCGTGCGGCTGCGGCTGCGGCGCCTTCCACGCTTTCGTGCGCGGGAACCACGAATTCGAGGCGGATCTTCCAGTCAAGGCTCACGCCGCTGGTCACGAACTCGGGCGTCGCCGTCACGGGGATGGTGGGCGTGAAGACGATGCGGCGGGCGAAGAGGGTGGCCTCCGATGAGGACGCGTAGACCTTCCGCGTGACCCTCTGGATGCTCGCCTCGGAACGGAGCGCCAGCGAGGGCTCCACGCGCTCGGCCGTCTCGAGCGCGGCGTGCACGGCATAGCAGGGCACCTCGGCGCCGGCGAAGTCGACGGCCATGGCGACGGACTCACCGAGCCGGTACGAGGGCCGCGCCAGCATCACGGCGCCCACCTTGCGGCCGTTGCGGGCGATCTCGAAGCGGTTCGCGCTCTGCTGGCCCTCGGCCGTCAGGTTGCTCCGGATGATGGCCAGGTCAATGGCCTCCTTGGCCGTCGCGGCCTCCTCGAAGACGGACGGCCGCCGGGAGCTGGGCATCGCGGTCGGCGACAGGAGACCCGCCCCGCCGGCCGGGCCGCCCGGCGTCCGGCTGAGCAGCTCGTCCACGTAGGACAGAAAGCCGTTCAGGGTGGACGCCGGCGCGGGGCCCGCTCCCACGCCCCCGTTGGCGCTCCCTCCGCTCCCGCTGGCACCCCCGCCCCCAACCCCCGCTTGGTGCTGCAGGTCGTACGAGTTCGGTGCCATGGCGGCAGCGGCGGCTCTCTCTACGGCCCGCACCCTCGCTTGGTCCCGGAGCAGGACGTAAGGGGCCATGAGGTCGTGGCCCAGAATCTCACCGTGGCTGTTGACGCTCCCCAGGACCCGGAACGGTACCTCGACCGACCTCACCTGTTGCTCCTTGACGCCGCCGGGTCTCTGGGTGCCGATGACCAGGGTATAGACGATCTTCATCGCCTTGCCCCTGTGGGTAGGAGGCAGTCCCTTGGGCAGCCTGAAGGCGTATTCGAAGCTTCTGCTCTCGCCGGGAGCGAGCTGCAGATCGACGAAGAGGATCGACTGCGGCGTGGACAGGAGGGGTACCGACTTGGAGCTGGCGATGCCCCGCATCTCCTTGATACTGCTGAGCTCGCCGCCTCCCAGCAGCTCGCCGATGGAGCTGGTGAAGTTGCTCCAGCCGAACCCGCGCAGGAGGCCGCTGTCGCGCTTGGACGTCTCGAGGCCGACCACGCCGCCTCCCTGGCCGCCGACCACGGCCTTCCTCTTGACCTGCTCGAACGGGCCCAGGTGGATCAGGGACCCGTCGAGGGTGAAGGAGCCCTGGACCTGGGCGTAGCCCATCATGAGCGACTCGGGCGCCTTGCTGGACTTCTGCGGTGATAGGTTGGACCTCTGGCGCAGGTGGTGCGGCCGGGAGTGGTGGGATCTCTGCGGCGCGTGGGTCACGTACTCCGACGCCAGCGTCTCGCTCGAGTGGTTGCTCAGCGAGTAGAATTCCCCGCTGCTCCGCGGCGTCCCGGCTATGCTGGTCGTGGACAGGATGCGCGCTTCGGGGGGCCCGACGCGGCCCTCGTGGATCAGAGGCACGGGGACGTCTCGGGGCCGCAGAGGCAGCGGCTTGTGGTTCACCTTCTCGCCGGGACTGAGGTTGGAGCCCCGTACGCCCTCGCCGTCGCTGCCGCTGCTGCCATCTTCCGCCGCCGACGCCGACAGGGGAGACTGCACCATCGGGAATCGGAACTCGGACAGGGCGGCCGGTCTCGCTCTGGGCGACGCTTTCGAGCCGCCGACGATCGGGGTGTTGGGGACCGTCGCGGCGCCGGAGGGGCGGCCCCGGAGAGCGGCCTTATCGGGGGGGTAGGAAGCGTTGAAAAGGGGCGAGGGCTGGCTCGCGAAGGATCGGTGCGGATGCGAGGCTGGACACAAGCCGATTAGCGGTTAGGGAAGGCAGAAGGACAGACTACAGAGAATCACAGGCCCGCGATCGTCCGCGATCGTATATCTGTATGTATATCTGTATATAAATCGTATCTATTTACCGGAACGAGGGCCGCCGGCAGATACAGACCCGCGCGGGACGATCTGCAGGCTGGAAGCGCGGGCGTGACCTCGTAACGGCCTCTGGGGCTTGCCGGAACCATCGGCCGCGCCGACGGACGAGGAGAGAGAGACGATGGAGATGGACCGCCGGTGGCCGTTGCTAGGGCCGTGCCCGACATCGGGAGACGATGGCGTCGGCGCCGGCGCCGGCACCGGCGGCGGTGGCATGGGCGCGGCGTGGGTATGAGGAGACCACGGGGTGGAATCGGCACGGTGGCGAGACCTCGACGACGAAGGCACGGTGAGGGACAGGGTCGATCGATGGCCACGCACGGGCGGGGGAGGCGCCAGGCCGGACGGAGGCTTGGAGCGGGCGGCGGCAGCAGCGGAGGAGGGATGGAGGGGGGAGGCCTGCCTCGCGCGGTCCGAGAGGGCCTGGCGGGACGGCGGGTGGGAGGGTGCTTTGGGGGCGGTAGCGGCGGCGGAGGACGGAGCCGGAGCGACGTTCCGGAAGGTGATACGGCACCTGACCTCCTCGCCGGCGAAGACGGTCTGGCCGTCCCAGCGCACGAAGACGCGGATGTTGCCGGGGGCGTCCGGCGACATGGCGGGCTCGCGCGGCGGGCGGCGCCGTGCCGACGGAAGAGGAGAGAGGGGAGAAGAAGGGAAGAGAACGGAGAGGAGAGGAGAGGAGTGGAAAGGAGAGGAGAGGAGGAGAGGAGAGGAGAGGGGAGGGGAGGAGAGGAGAGGGGTAGAGAGGAGAGGAAGAGAGGAGAGGAGGAGGAGAGGAGACGAGAGGAGGAGAGGAGACGAGAGGAGGAGAGGAGACGAGAGGAGGAGAGAAGAGGAGAGGAGAAGAGAGAGGAGTTGAGAGAGAAGGAGAAGGCGAGGACGCGGAAGAGGAGAAAGGGAGGGGATGGAGAGGACGCTCGCGGGTCATGAAGCGGTTGGCGTTAGCAGTGACGGACGCAACATGGCCGCTGGCGGGCAGGGCACATGGCATCAGTCGGCAGGGTGTCACGTCGTGGGAGGTGAAAGGTGGAAGGCGAAAATAGGCGGTTAGCAGGGCCGTTCCCGATGGCTGGGACGAGGCGCGACAGCGGATCGATTGACTTGGCCTGGTGGAGACATGGAGTCAACCATGCAATCCTTGCTGCCTCAGGCAGTGACTCCTCCATGCGGGGCCTCAAGCTGCTGAGAACCCCGCTAAATCCTTGTCGATTGACACTCCGTAATCCACCAGAGCTCGACAAGCTCCCTTTGACAAGCTCCCATTGACAAGCTCCCTTTGACAGGCTCACTTTGACAGGCTCCCTTTGGCAGGCTCCCTTTGACTTTGATAAGCTCCGTTTGGCGAACTCCCTTTGGCAAGTTACCTTTGACAAGCTCCCTTTGACTCTGACAAGCTCCCTTGGCAAGCTCCCTTGGCAAGCTCCCTTTGATGCTGTGTCCATTCGCTTCTCCCCAGGGTAGCTTCGAGTTCTCGAGTGCCTCTTCCCTCAAGTTGCCGTAGTTTTTTTTACTTGTCTCCCTTCGTGCCGGCGCCCTTTCTTGGGTTGCCGACTAGGTACCTTACCTGCTGCGGCGAGCAGAGAGCAGGTGAAACGGATCCCGCAGAAACGCCAGGAACGGCCAGGCTGCTTCGAAGTCCATGTGGTGCAGTCTAGGTGATTGACTGGGTGCCCAGTCGGTTCGCTAGTGCCTTCCTTTCCGTTCCTCCGGGCACCTGCGTAGTAGCCTTTCCCTACTCGTATTCTATTTTTTCTACCTCCTCTCTTCCTCTCCCTGTCATCTACCGGCACACGCCTCGGCATTCGTCGCTGCTCGCGGTCGCAGAGCACACAGCCACGTTCATCCAGTCGCCGGCCCTACCTCCATCTTTCTTTTTCACGCGAATTGACAGGCCAGCATGGCCGTCATCGACGATCTCGGCCTGGAGGTCACGGTCCGTGCCGATGGTCGGCAGCTCCCGGAGCACGAGAGTCCGCACGGAGTCGCGGACGAGGAGGATACGATCGACAACAAGCGCGCCTGTTCCCGCTACGTCGAGACCATCGACAACGCCGAGTTCGCTATTCAAGTGGCCGTGAAGAAGGACAACCGCAAAGCCTCGTGGACCCGGCAAAACAAGCGGCCAGACCTTCGGGTCACTTTCCGCGTCGACGGAACGGTTGTGCAACGCTATGTCTGTAGCCACAAGAATTTCCCCAACGGGCTGTGGAAATACAGCTCGGAAGGCCGTCGCGTCAGCATCAACGGGTCCGGCAGGCCCATGCTGCAGAAGTTCGTTTTCACTCCCGTCACCACAGGTTAGAGCCCACCTAGTCCTATGCGGCATCGTCAGCCGGGTGAGGCGAGGCTAACGAACGCCTTCTTGTCTGTTCTTCACGGGTTTAGTGAAGGATGCCGAGATGGCCCGGGACCTGGGCCTCATCCAGGTCGACTTCTCCCCCTGTCGAGAGCTCGGCAGAGCAGGCGTCTCTCGCCCATCGAGGCCCACAACGGAGAACGCCGGCTTCATCCTTGCCGAGAAGGCCCTATAGGGGAAGGCCGTGTCACACGGCACCTCGTAAGCTCACCCATTCTCTCGACCCTGGCCAGCTATGGGCTGAATTTTTGCAGTTACGCCAAGCCCGTCGCCGTGTCGGATATCGATTGGGTCGAGATAAACTGCATCGCCGAGACGCCCATTGCCACGTTCAAGCTCTTCTATCGGTCGAGAGGTAGGTTCCGCTTGCCATCTGCAACCCACTCGGCAGCTCATCTACGCCGCTTTAGGCGACCGAAGGCTGACAGTATCAATATAGGCCCTATAGCGAGAAATGATCATCCCTCGTAGCCCGTGCCCAGCCGCAGGAGATGATCTCAGCACCCTCTCCTTAGAGCGCACCTGTGAGTTCGCCAGGGAGAGACTGGAGCAGCTCGAGGTATGCACATGCCGGACCAGACCAGACCAGGCCGAGCCCCCTTCTCTGTATTTTCTAGGCGGCCTGCGCTGTCCCGTTTTCTGCTGCCTTTTTGCTACTGACTCAACCGCGCCCCTCACAGGACAGGAAGGTGAAGAGAGAGTCGACACGCTCCGTCAAGGTCAAGCGCAAGACCAGCGAAGCCTATAACCTCACCGATAACGGCGTGGTGCCGCTCCCGCCACGCAAGGTCTCGCGGGCCGGCTGCACCGTGTCCGTCGTCGTGGATCTGGCTGACGACTAATCCGACAAGGAGAGGCCAGTCCGCCCGAGCTAGCTAGTCTCATCTACATTATCATGGCCGCTTTTGATTCCGTTCTATCTCTTTAGATCTGTTTCTTTCAGATGTTTTATGTTCGTGAATCTGTCAGCCTGCGAGCACTACCTATCTACTATTAGATACCAGCCCACTGAGGTTAGGCTGATCACAGCCGGAGAAACTACCGTATACCCGGGATGAGGAAACAAGGAGCATCCATTATAGGACGGGATGACCAGGGCCGGACAGATGGAACTGGAGTTAAAAGGCTGGTATAGGTCGACTATCACCTGTACGTACCAAGTCACCGTCATTACTTTCTTTCTTCCTTCTGCTGTTCTTATTTTCTTTCTTTCCATCTACGGAACGGCACCTTTATTTTAAGAGACATTCCAGGTGGTCGTAACAAGTCGGCCACATAAACCAGTGTAAGTCCAGGTAGGAGGCCAAAGTTTGGGCAACCCAACTTCCTGGCCCTTTTGCGCACCTGTCCCTTTTACGCATCTGTCCCTGGGAAGATTATGGCATGTGTATAATGGAAGGCAGGTTTTGCACGTAAGTGATCGGCGGGTGGGTAACTGGACGGGCAGATATAGTTAGTGCAAGCCCGAAGAGGAGGTAGACCTAAGAATATGAGCCTTCCATCCTTCTTATATACTACGGAGATCGAGAGACGAGCGAGAAGACCAACTTCAACCAATGCAACCGATTCAGTACCAAGCAATGAGCGAGTTGTATGCGGGCTCACATAATTCATCTAACCTTCTAGCTACGGTCACCTAGACCTATCTCTAATCGAATGTCTACACTGGCATACCTCTGAAGGTAGGCATACTTGTACAACACCTTCACGTTATCTACTTTCCAATTTGAATATCTACATTTTCTTAATGTATCCAAGGTACCTATCTAGCTCTAAATGCCCGGGTAAACGGTGCTGCGAACCATTCTCCAGCATAACCAAGCCAACGTGGGTATAGGTAGTCTTGTTACGACACGACGGGGTCACCGAGGCGAGCGCAGACACGATAGGCAAGGCGAGCAGGCCGGGATCAGTCCACGGGGACATCCCCATCCTTGTCCTCCCTCTCCTCATTCTCGCCTTTCCCTTTGCCTTTTGCTTTTCCTTGTGCTTTTCCTTGTTCCTCGTCCTCCCTCCATAGACCCCACATCCGCACGGCCTCGTCGGCGGCGCGGGTTTTGACCTCCTCGCGGGAGATCCCGCCGACGACGTCCGCAACGCAGCGTTTCCCGACTTGTACGCGGCAGGTATATTCCAACTTCCCCTGCGGTTCCTCGTCTTCTTCTTCCTCGGCGTGCCGCTCGTCCGCACCGTCGGACGAGGCCGCCGCGTGCGCCCCCTTCCCCGGCTGCGGCTGCCGATGCTGCCGCGGCCGCAACTTGACCGCGTAGCACACTTTCTTCGCGACGGCGAGGATGCCCAGCTCGTTCTTGGGGTGGAGCGGGACGACGCGGTCGCACACGAGACGGCGCAGGACGGGAAAGACGCCGGCGCGCTCGAGGACGGCGCGGACGACGTCGAGCGAGCCAGAATCAACCCAGACGGCGCCGATGAGGGCCTCGAAGACGTCGGAGAAGAACTTGGGCGCATTCAGGCGCGCGAGAAGCGCCCATGGATAGCGCCCACCGCGGTACAGGGCGTCTTCGATCGCGGGCTGCAGCGCCGCGAACCGCGCCGCCGTCGCGTTCTGCTCCAGCCCCAGCGTGCCCGAGGCGAAGCGCATGAAGGACCATAGCGGCACATCCGACTCGACGCGGAAGGCGGTGAAGGCGTCCATCCTGGCGCGCTTCCGCCTCCCGCCCGCCTGGGGCGCGGCTTCGGGCTGGGCCGTGGCTTCGGCCTCGGCTGCGGCTTCGGCCTCGGCCACCGGGTCCTCCAGCTCGTCGGCGGAGGGCAGACGGAAGGTGGCGCGACGCACGCTCCATCGCATGGCGATAAAGGCGAGGAAGTCGCCATTGACGACAGCGGTGCGCAGGAGGTGCATCTCCTGGTGGCTGAGCGGGCCCTCGGCCGTCTTCTGCTCGAAGAGGTGCTCCACAATGACGATGTCAAGCACGGCGTCGCCCAGAAACTCGAGGCGCTCGAGACAGGCGTCGACGCCGGCCACGTTGTACGACACGTGCGTCATGGCCTCGATGAGGAGCGTCTTTTTGGCGAAGGAGTAGCCGATCAGCTCCTCCAGTGGCTCCATCGTCGGCGGCAGCGCCGCGTCGGACCGGGCCGCGGCGAAGAGCACGTCCCGCTCGGCCTCGAGGCCCTGCCACTCGATGTCCGGTAGTAGGCAGGCGATGCAACGCAGGGCCCGGGAAAACCCGCCGTCCACGTAGGAGGCGCCGATGAGGGCCTCGACCACGTCGGCGAGCGTCTTGGTCGATACGTCTCGGCTCGAGGCCTCGCCTCCAGCCTCGGCCTCCTTGCCTTTTCCCTTGTCCTCGCCATCGTACGGCCGCGGCATCGAGGCGGGATTAGTATTGCACAGCTGTCGCCACTTCTTCAGGCTGAACTGGGTCTTCATGACGAAGCGGTCGAGGCCGAACTCGATGGCGGCCCGCGACAGCCTCGAGTTGGCGACGAGCCTGTCCCTGCAGATTGAGAGGAAGCCTTCGGGGTAGTAGGGATCTACACAGGCACATTGCGTCAGGGATCGAGGAAGTGATCAGAGCGAGGAAAGGAGGGGCGGGACTCACTCTGAGCGACCGTGTTGGCGGTGGTAAACAACTTGAGGAGGGAGTCGCCGAGAAACTCGAGCCTCTCGTAGTTGGTGTGCTGCCTGGCGCTGGGCGCGGCGAGGGCCGTGGCCACCAGCGCTGGGTTGGACACGCCCACGTCGCGGAAGCTGGTCGAGTGCATCAGCTCCTGCGCTACGAAGCGGGCCTCTAGCACGTGCATCAGCTGGGGGATCAGCATGCCGAACTGCACGTACGCCAGCGGGACGTCGTCGACCTTGCAGAGCGGCGCTGGGATCACGCGGAAGGGCGGATTCGCGCCAGTGGCGGTGGTGCCGCGAGTGCCGTCGTCGACGAGGCGGTGATCCGGCGGTTGCGGCTGGTGCGGCAGGCGCAGCTGCTGCCGCGTCGTCGCTCGATGCAAGGCGCCGGCCTGCTTCGGCCACTTCTTGACGACTACGTAGGGCACGTCGTCCGGATACTCGTCGAACTCCCGCCGTCGGTTCTTAACCTGGGCGGCGGGCGGCTTGCACGGGAGCAGGCCGTGGTAGAAGTAGGGGTGGCAGCGGTTCGAAGCATCCCGTGCCAGGCGCGGGGGCTGGCCCTCGGCGAACAGGTCGGGGTGGAAGTCGTGGCGCCCTAGCTGGTCGACGCTCAGCGGCCGGTCTCTGCACACAAAGCGCATGAACTGGTGACTAAAAGGGATTGCCCACCGGTAATCATAGGCCATAGCTAGCAGCGCTGACGTGTGCTCCTCGGCCTCCCGGGCCGTCTGCGCGGCCGCGGCGGCCGCGACCGGCGACTCGGGGCCCAGCTCGATCTTCAAGGGGCCGGTGCCCGCCGCGTGCTCGTCCCAGTACATCTCGACGGGCTCAGCCAGCTCCGGCGAGCGCACGGGGAGCACCATCTGGTACTCGCCCATCGTGGCGCCCGCGCCGTCGACCAGGCGCAAAGGCCGCTGGTACAGCTGCTGCGGGCTGTCCTCCCAGCGGTGGGCGATCTCGGTCAAGGGACTCAGCTGCTGGCGCACCTTGGCCGTGCTGGCGCGGCCCTCGATCTTGCGGCCCAGGACGTCGCCACCCATGGGCAGCAGGTTCTTGTTAATCAGCCCGGCCTCGTACAGGCCCCGGTAGGCCTGCAGGGCCGCGTCCTTGCACGCGTTGTTCTCGGACTCCCAGGCCTGGGAACTGTCGGCGCGGCGCAGGTGCGCCGGCAGCGAGGCCGGCAGCAGCACGGAAGCCTTGAGCAGGGGCGTGTGGGAGGTGCCGTCGATGACGTACTCGGGCTCGCAGTCGACGAAGCTGCGCGAGGACATGACGGCGCAGAAGTGGTGCAGGTGCGACTTAGCGTCTTCGATACCCACGCGCGCGCCCGTCTCCTCGACGACAAGGGCGGCCAGGTCGGGGATTTCGGCCTGCTCGACCTCCTTCACCCGCTGCAGCTGCCGCATCTCGTCCTCGTACAGCCGCTTCATCTCCGCCTCCAGAGCTTCGTACTCCTTGATGGCCTCGTAGGCCTTGTGGTCCAGGAACAGGTGCAGCTGCGACGCCCGCATGCGCGCGCGCCCGCGGCGCTGGATGAACGACTTCGGGCTCGACGGCCGGTCCATGCACACGACCAGGTTGCAGGCCGGCACGTCGATGCCCTCCTCCAGCACACTGGTGGCCACCAGCAGGTTGACGGCGCCCGACCGGAAGCGCTCCAGCGCGAGCCCGCCGCCGTCGGCATGCGCGATGTCCAGCATGCGCTGCGCCCGGTCGGCCTCGCGCGCCGAGCCCACGATGGACGCGACCTGGTAGCGGTCGCAGAGCCCCGGGTGCGCCGAGAGAAGGTGCGACAGGACCGACGCCGTGGCCCGCTCCTTGACGAAGATGATGCACACCGGGCTGCCCTCGTGCCGCGCGAGGAGGTCCACCAGGATGCGTGCCTTGTCGGACAGCCACCGGCCGTCCGCGTCGGCGGTGAGACCGGGCGGCGTGGCGGCCCGCACGGAGCGGAGGACCGAGGCCGTATACCGGCTCTCCTCGGCCGCGAGTGAGTTCTCCGTGCCGCGGCCCTGTTTGGTGGCCGCCTCGTCGGCCCGCTTGATGACCTCGTGGACGTAATACTCGGCCGCCCAGGGCCCCAGCTCCCGCGCGATCTCGCCGCTACGGCGATAGCACGACAGGATCAGCGACTGGCTGTACGTCTCCTGCTTCATCAGCGCCTTTTTGAGCCGGCGGCGGTTCTTATCCGTGTCGTAGTTCTGCAGGTGACGCACGTAGGGGTCGTCCATGATGTTCATCGCGCGGAAGGCCTGGCCAAGTAGCGCGACGTTTGAGAAAGCCGGCGGCGCGGCCGCGGCCGTGGCAGCGACATCGGAGGGTTCTGCATCTTCGTACAGCTGGACGACCATCTCGGGGCGATGCACGTGGGCGAGCAGGTCTTCGCGATGGCCGGTCGGGGTCCGACAAACCGCGTCGAGTGTGCGCTCTAGCTCGTCCATGCCGCTCAGTTTTGAGCTCGTGATGGGACTCGCTGTCAGGCCGAGGATGCTGGGGACCACATGACCGCTGTCTTTGGCCTTTCGATAAAATTCTATCATGATCCGACTGCCGGCGTGCTTTTTAATGCAATGGTGAGCTGAGGTGAAGAAGGACGGTCCTATTTGTCAGCCTACTAATCCGTGGTTGTGCGCGCGCACGCGCTCCAGCTCTAACCCGCTGTGCGGTTGACTGACCTTCGTCGAAAATAATCAGGCAGAGCGAGGTGATTTTGACGAAGCCGTGAATCAGGGCATCCTGTGAGATAGATACGGAGGGGCAAGTCAGCCCTGGCACACGAGGCTTGTTGATGTGCTAACTCTTAGGTACGCGTCGATGGGGGATATCGGACAAAGTGGTAGGCAGCAATACGCACCAGCAAGATCTGATGCGTCGAGACGACGATGCGGACGTTGAAGAGTTGGGCATCCCTGTGCGACAGCCAACGGTGAGCTCTCGTCTCCGAAAGGCAAAAGGAGGCCCGGAAATGGAGGCCAGAAAAGAGGAGGCGAGATACCAGATGCGCTGCTCGGACCAGGAGTCCATATTATATTCCCCCGTAAAGAGCTTCGTCTCGGCTACGGGGATCTGCGACTTGATCACGTCAAACTGCTGCCGGCACAGCCAGACGGTGGGCGCGAGAAACCAAATGATCTAGGGCGAGCAGGCCTTGTCAGTCGATGGTCATGCGTAGGGAAGAAGAGCTTCCCGACCTTGGTTGGCGGTGCTCGTTGGAGCTCCTCGATGATCCGGAGAACGGCGCTTTGGATGGACCGGTCAGCTGGAATCGCGCAGAGCAGAGGGAGGATGCGGAGGCAGCGGATGCTTGCACTTACACCTGCGTCTTCCCACTTCCCGGGTCCATCTAGGGCGGCGAATGCGTATGCGTGTTAGACGGAACCTGTTCATGCTCATCCCCTCTGGGGGCCGCTACGCACCGCGACGATTATGTTCTGCCGGAGGCTCTCCTCGAGCATCTCCCACTGGTAGGCGCGGGTAGCAGGCATGACAGCCGGCCTTGGGGGCTGCTCGTCAGCCTCGTCAGCCTCGTCGTCCTCGTCGTCCTTGTCGGTGCTCGCTCCGGCGTTCCAGATGGAAGCCCCGCCTTGGAGGTCGTCATCCCAGGCCACATCATCTTCGGACGACGTCGAGGAGCTGCTGTCGTCGTATTCTGCCATGAATGCTACTGACGGAAGATCTCCCGCCATAGCAGATTGCGAGGCCGTAACGAGAGCGGCTCTCTTCTGTTGCGCACCCTGTGCCAGTCACTCTGAATCTTCTCAAGAGGTGCCTAAGGATGCCGTGGTTAACGTGGAGCATGCAAGCGACAGCGAGGGGATATCAGAAATGAAGCATATAGAGGGAGTAAAAGGCTATGCCGGTATATGCTGGGAAAAGCAACAAAGCTGAATGCCGGTGTTTGGAGGACAACGAGCGATGAGGGAAGTAGAGCGGGGAGTAGGAGCTCTTATAGAGGCCCACGCCCAACTTTTATTAAAAAAGAAAAGGCAAAGCAAAGCAGTAGAAGAGCTCGAGGCAACCTTGCCAGGACCCTTCGATATTTGGTATAAGGCTCAGACGGACCTGGAGCCCGCCGGGGGGAAGGACCGGCCAGACGAGGCAGACTGCCGATGCAGGCCGGCACAAACAGCAAAGACCGTCCAATGGCTGACCCCAGACCCCGCCAAACAGGAATCGGATGGAACGAGCTGTCGCCCGCCTGTCTGCAGGACAAACGGACTTGAAGAGCTGGCCTAGCGACCTCTGACCGCCTAGGCGGTAGGTAGTGGGTGCAGTATGCGTTCTATTTGCTGCTCTAATAGACCTGAAAACTGTCTGCTGGGGATCCCTACAGCGCACTCAACTCTCTCAGCTTCAAACTGCCCCACCTACCCTCCGACGCTCGAAACGGCGCCCACGGAATAGGTACCAGCCCAAGTATCCATCACCATAGGCAGCAGCAAGGCGTCTACGTCGCTGAAATTCAGAACGATAAATAAAATAAAACGACCCAAAAAGGATGCCGCAGCTCTACGCAGCCGGCTTCAACGCCTGGAACCAGCTGCGTTTTCCGAGTCCCGCCGACAACCACGAGGAACCCCCCGACGAGCCAGACGATGTCTTCGCGTTTACGTGCGTGCTGGAGGACGAACGCATCACCCATCTACGGCCCTATCTGTCGTGCACTCTGGGTATGTAGCGTATAGTTTCCCATTTCCTTGTGTTCAGTGGCGATAAAACAAATTGTTCCAACCACTCCAGTCTGACGGCCCGCTGTCCAGTGACTACATCGGCGGGCCTCCAGCTGGCGGGCCTCCCGCAGGACGACGCCGTTGCCGTGCTGCTTGGCACCGGCCCCCAACGCCCACCCCCCAAGAGCGGCGGCCGTCGCCGCTTGTACGGCGTCCCAGAAGTGCCGATCCCAACATCGCCTCGCGCTCTGGGCCTCGTCGAAGCCGCCAATGGCTGCATCGTAGGGTTTGACGTCTCCTTTTTGCGTACACCCCGTGTGTGCGCGTGTGTATGAGCGTGTTGGAGGGCTGCACCTTCTTCGTCTCAAGCCCTCGCACGCACTAGACCATATCTTATTCACATCTCACTCCTGCTTTCCTGTATAGGTAGTCCACGACAAAGATGCAGGTACCATCCGGCAGTACGCCTCCATAGAGGATATCTTCACCACCGGCGAGCAGAGCGGGAGGCCCCACGAACAGGACGACGCTCTTCTCCCCCTCCCCGACGGCAGCACCGTCGTGCAGACAGCCGCGTACGACGTCGGCTTCGCGGCCCTGTCGTCGCGCGGCCGCGTCTGGACCTGGGGCGACGAGCGATACGCCGCCTGTCTTGGGCGCGCTGTCACGCTGGATAGGTATGTGCTGTACTTACTCTTACCTCTGCTTCGTCCCGTGCGTGTCTCTACCAGGTGGGATAGGGACGGATAGGCGCTCGGTAGACCCTTTCTCGGCAATAGACCCCATCTGTAGCCGCCCAAGAGCGCAGCGGCACGACAACTTACTGGCGTTGAATCCTATTGTCACCATATGTGTCTGACTGATCGTGATGGGGGAAAGGTATTAGTCCCGCCAGCACCCCCGGACTAGTCGCGGCGCTGCAGGATCTGCCCACAGGGCCGATCGCCAAGATCGCCGCGGGGGGATACACCCTCGCCGCGCTCACGGAGGGCCACGATCTCTATTGCTGGGGCGTTTCCCCCCGGCCTGGACGGAGCGGGGCGCCCTCGGCGCTGGACTTTGTCACCTCGTTGCCAGAGCCCGTCGTGGTCGCCGAGCGCGATATCGCCGACGTGGGCGTGGGCGAGGCACACGTCGTCGTCCTCACCACGGACGGCGAGCTGTTCGTCACGGGCAGCAATGAGAACGGGCAGCTGGGGCTGGGGCTGGGGCTGGGGTTGGGACTCGGCCACGGGGCCCGGGAGGTGGCGGCTTCGTCGTCGTGGGTGAGAGTGGCGTTGCCCCTGGGCGAGGACCAGAGGATCGTGTCCGTCGCGGCGGGGCCGAGGAGCTCATTCGTGGTCGTAGATAGCCGGAAGGCGACGGTGGGCTAACATGACAATGTCAACTATGATGAAACTACAGCTCACGTCATCATCATCACGAGAGGCTGTCTGCGTAGCCACCCTGGCCGCGATCCTGCTCGAACCTCTATGCTATTTTCGCGGACTCCTCTCTCATCCCTTCGCCCACAGTACCTCTAGGTATGATATGATACACGAGGACATGAGGGGAGACGGGCCATCGACGGCCCGCACGTGGCAGTGGGACCCAAACTCAATCCGCCGTCACCGAACATCAACCGCCGCCGACATGGTTCATCATAGGTTGGTAAGATAGTCCTCGATCTCTTGGGGCGTGAGCTTGCGGAACCGCGGCCCTTTCGCGCCCTCCACGCCCTCCACGCCGAGCAGGTGGTCGGCAGGCGGGCCGACGATGCCTGCACGGGTAGGCAAATATCACGGGTTAGCTACGGCAGATAGACGATGATAGGGGTTGGTTGTTAACTGCGGCCCTCCTCCCGGGACTCACCGATCTCAATGGTCTCCCCGCTCATCTCGCCCTCGATAGTCTCCTTCAGGGTCAGCAGCGCGATGTGCACCGCGTCCTCGAGCTCGAGGCCCTCGGTGTAGCGCTTCTCCAAGAACGTCTTGGCCGAGGCGGCGCTCTTGCCGATGGCCGTGGCCTTCCAGGGGAAGTAGCTGCCGGACGGGTCGACCTGGTAGAGCATGGGCCCGCCCTTGAGGATGCCGCCCGTCTTACCGGTCGGCTTCTTGTTCTCGCCGTCGTCGCCCTTGGGCCGCTGCTGCGCCTCGGCGTCCTCCTCCTCGTCCGGCAGGATGCCCTCGTCCCAGCCGGCCACGAGCAGGCTGACGCCGTAGGGCCGGACGCCGCCCGACTGCGTGGCCTCCTGCATGACGCGGGCCACGTCCTGCACCAATATCCGCGTGGGCGGGTACTCGTTGTAGATGCGCTTGTAGCCCGTGTGCGACACCTTCCGCGCCCGGTCCACCAGCACCCGGTAGTCGGGGCCCATGCCCGAGTACACCATGCCGATGTTGGGCGTGATCAGCGAGATCTTGGACAGCGACGAGGGGTCCGTCAGCGGGGACGACGACTTCTTCTCCGTGGCCAGGACGATGCCGTTGGTGGCTGCCTCGCTCTCCTCGTTAGCTCTCTTGTGGCAACACCCCGCCCACTAGGCCGCTGCGGAGACTTGCCTTTGATGCCCAGGGCCGTGACGCCTTGGTTGACGGCATTGAGAGCGTATTCTGCATGGCGCATGGTGTGTATATGTCAGTCCTCAGGCGCTAGCTTTCCCAAGTCCTCTCGCTTCCTCCCAGAGCGCACGAGATGTCGTAGCTGGACGAACCGATTTGTACCAGCTTCCCACTACGAGTAGACGGAACGAAGTTAGCTTTCTGCCATGCCTACCATGCGCGCCTCTCTAGGACGGGGCCGTCATTGGGCCCGGACTTGAACCTACCTCGGGGAGAATGTGGTTAGAGAGAACGAGTATCGATCCGCCATGGTCGCCGGCTTCTGGGAACGAGAAGAACAGAGGGTCGGCGCAGCGCAGTAGACTTTCTGGAGACTAGAGGCGGTGGTTGGTAAACAGTCCGAGAGTTTGTTGTTGGGGTTGCAATCATGTATTAGGTTATAGCTTCTGCGTGGAGATGAAGTGAGGTCCGCTAAGCTCCCGCCTCTAGGCACCGTGGAGTTTGCGCGTCGAGCTTGCGGCAAACCTCCACCAAAGCGATTGTAGGTGGACCGTGCAGGGCGGCCATTCGTGCAGCCTGGCAGCTGGCACGGTGGCACAAGGGCCGCCCTGAAGGCGCACTGACCACCTCGGCGAGGCAGGGCCTGGAGTGCTGGGACGGCCACTGCAGGCCGGGCTGGAGTTACCCCATTGCCCCGAGCCCCGGCGACCCCACATAACAAAACAGCTGCCTGGCGCTGGGACCTGGAAGCTTCGGACCAGCTTTTTCTTCTCCTCGCCAATCGCACGAGGGCTGGCTCCCTTCAAAAGGACCTCAGGTCTGCCCACACGTGTGCTTATCTACCAGCGCCTACCTACATACCCAACTACGGGTAAGACATATAGCCGTTGCCCTTCAAGTAGCAGCACTGCTGTCTTTTCCCTCCCTTTTCATACCTACTACCTACCTGTCCTAGGAGAAGTCTTGCTTTTCGTCATTTCCCTTCGTACAGCGTTGCGGGATCCCGGCTGGCATACCCATCTACGGCCCGAAGGCGTTTGGGAGGAGGTGAGAGTGAGTCGCGTCGCCTGTTAGCGGGCGCGAAACATGGCCCTCGCGTCGTGAGCACTGCTTTTGTTCTTTCTTTTCCGTCCGCGTGGAGTTCTATTTCTCGTCTGAGTCTGGCCTCAGCGGGCCTCAACCTGGCACTACCTACCTCACGTACTGGGCACGATGGGCACGCGCTTTGAGCCCGAAGGCCCTTCTTGGCGGTCGAGAAACGGCGCAGGGGCGGAGGGAAGGGGGGGTGCTGGAGGCTGGAGCAGCGGAACGTCTTCATTCGGTAACCCGACCGAGGACACGCGAGATTCCTCCGGCACCTCGCACACCTCGGCGCCGGAGCCCGAACCTCATCCTAACCCCCCGCGACAGCGGCACTACGGCCCCCGGACGTGCCGGATCTGCTTGGACGTCGTGCAGCCGACGTTTGAGGATGTGCACGAGGGGGTGACGTCTTTCCTGCGCCCGGGGATGCGAGTCAAATACGAATCCGAGGACGGGGGGCGGCTCATCAGCCCCTGCCGGTGCAAGGGCTCGCAGAAGTACGTCCACGAGGGATGCCTCCAGGCCTGGAGGCAGTCGCAGCCGCTTTCGGACCGCAACTTCTGGAAGTGTCCGACCTGCGGCTTCGAGTACAAGATGGAGCGGCTCGTGTGGGGACGCTGGATCTCGAGCGCCTACACGAGGATGCTCCTGACCTTCCTAGTGTTCATGCTCGCCGTGTTTGTACTCGGCTTCATCGCAGACCCCATCATCAACATCTGGCAAGATCCGTTCTCCGTCATCGTCGACACCGTCGCGGGCGACATCTCCGACTTCGATATCCTAGAGGACGTCATCGGCGGTAGGCAGCCGGTGACCTGGTTCGAGCATTTCCGTAAGGGCTTCTACTCGCTCGGCCTTCTCGGGATGGCCAAGTCGCTCTTGGCTGCGAGTCCCTGGTACTGGTGGAGTATCCGGACGAACACCGTCGGTGGTCGTGGGCGCCGTCGTGGAGGGCGGAACCGACTGGAGGGCGTGAACTGGATGGTCATCGCACTGGGCGCGATCACCGTCGTGGGGGTGAGTCCCTGGTCCCGATCTCCTCTCCTCGTCGGCGACGTGCCCAGCTTCTGGGTCGCCACGCGCGAGAATTTATTGTGCATCTGCTAACGCTATGTCGCAGGCTGTCTGGAAGGGCATAAGCTACCTCACGGGCCGTCTCTTAGAGAAGGCCAGCGACAGGGTTGTGGATGTCCAGGGTGACGATGATGATGACGAAGAAGGTTAGGGCGGTGGTAGTCCTGGCTGTGGCCGTGCCGAAAGCTCCTCCTGAGGGAGGGGGAGTATACTGAAGCACCAGGACATAGCGTGTTCCTTGAGGAAATCATGCTACTTATTTTGAATCTGGTCCATATCACGACTCAACTTGCCAACAGCCCCCTGGCACGCATGCCAGGTCTTCGCATCTATGTCCCTGCACACTCTTAAGTTGTCTCTGCCTCTCTACCTCCGTGGTGAGCCAACTAGTCTGTGTGCAAAGAGAGATGGCTTGCTGCCCCGCGGGAGTTCGGACGTCTTGTCTAGTCTCCCTCTCTGTGGGTGCAATGCCGGTTAATGTGCTGCCTTTCTTGGCAGCAGCTCCTTGGAGATCGCTCGCCCGTCTTGGCAGCTCCTTCACGGCTTCTCGGCCATTTCTACGAAGAATGCTGCACGGCGCGATTAACACATCAGTAAACGATGTACTTGGGTATCTGCAGTACCTGCAGTGATATAGATGGGGTGACTTTGGCCGATATCGTCGCCTGCATTATCCTACTTCATTCTTTCCCCGGTAACCTTATCGTGACTGGTGTTACACACTGGTCGTCAAGGGAAGATACGATCTCCGAATAGTGCTCATGTTATAGGGAATAAGCCGTCTACCCGACGGCCTACCCGACGGTCAAGGCCGGTCGGTACCAGGATATCCTCAGCACTCGATGTAAAGTCGGCTGGTTAGGTATCCTGGTAGTGTTGTCCTGGTGGCTTAGCTGTACCTGAGGCAGTGGGGGTCGCACTCGGACAGCGGGCAGCAAATTCCCCTGTAAAAAGCCCTGAAAGCCTCATCAATTTAGCGCCGCCACTAACCCGGCTGGGTGAAGGGGGCTTGGCGGGAGATTGACGGACAAGCGATCGGAATCAGCGACAGGGGTCTTCGTTGTTTGCTCCGTGCCTCCGTGGCCGTAAGTGGACACCCGATTTGCGCCCTGGGAGGAATTGAAGGACGGGACTGCTTTCCCAAAGGGACAGAAACTCCAGACGGAACCCCGAATTTGCGGCGCATCTTCGAGCTCGACACGACAACATAAAAGAAGTCAGCTCCCAGCATGGCTTATTGGCAACTGCTTTCTTAGTCTTTTTGGCTTTTTTTTGCTTTTTGTCTCCTGTATTTTTGAACTGGCTGGCTACTGAGCCCTCTTTCTTCCCCACGCCTTTGCTGGCAGGCTCCTCCCCCGACGCGAGCAGCGGCGCGATCGCGAAATCCGAGAAGTCGAGCACTGGTTAAGAAAAAAGAGGGTGGGAGCGGAACAAGTAGGTAGGTTCCTAGCACAAACGACCTACAGACACCCATCCTGTCATCCTTTGATCGTGCGACTTTTGCCCGAGTCAAAGGAGCACAATCTTGATCCCGAATTCCTGTTTTACTTGGCTCTGGGGCACTGTGAATCTTGGGGGCTGACCTAAGTGCGTAGGGTGCTGCAGAGTGCCCACGGCAAGGCGACCGACCAGACTGGCAAAGGGGAGGAAGAACAAGAGAGCCCGGAAACAGACGGCCACGACGTGTGATCCCTCTGCGGTCCACTCAACCGTCCGTGTCTCTGAAGACCACCCCCCTCCCCCCCACCGGCAACAGAGCATCGAGAAGGATCCCCGTTTGAGACAACATTACCGTTTCTCAGTGTCCGCCCCCGTCCCCGTCCGCAACCGGCCTACCTCCCCATAGCGGCGGTGGCGGCACAAGGCCCGCCTCCTCAACTCTGCCCGCCATGCATTTCGCATATCCACCTCGAAAGAGCTCGAACCCCACCCCCTACCTCTCGCGCCCGTCGAGAATACCGAGCCTGCCCAACCTGCGCCGGAGTCGCCTGAAGATCGTTGCCCTCGCGGGGCTAGCCTTCCTTGCCGTCCTCTACATCCTCTCACGAGCAGGAAGCGGCGGTCGTCGGCATGGGCCTGCGTCGGAGCACGTCCCGTCGGGGAAGCCGCCGGTAGTGATCGTCACGGTGTTCGACGAGACGAACTACAAGAAGCCCTACCTAGATTTGATACGAGAAAACAGGAGGATATATGCGGAGAGGCACGGTACGGAGAACCCTTCTTCTATGCTATCTTTTGTCCCCCCCCCACCTGGTGGTGGCTCTCCCTGACGTCCACACGTGCGTACGTGCGCGCGTGCGCGCGTGTTATGTATGGTGCGGCCCTTGCTAACAGGCAATCTCTCCGTGTCCTAGGCTATGAGACGTTCTTCCCCAAGGTCGGTAACTACGACCTCAACGGCTCGCCGTTCTCCTGGACGAAAGTGGTGGCGATGCGGCACGCCCTGACCAAGTACCCGGACGGCACGTACTTCTGGTTCCTCGACCAGGACTCGTTCATCATGGAACCGGAGTTCTCGCTGGAGGACGACTTCATGAAGGCGCGCAAGCTGGAGGATATGATGATTAAGGACCGACCTATCGTGCCGCCCGACAGCATCATCAAGACGTTTGCGCACCTGCGCGGCCAGGACGTGGACTTCGTGCTCACGCAGGACAACGACGGCCTCTCCATCAGCAGCTTCGTGCTGCGCAACGGGAACTGGGCGCGTTTCTTCCTCGAGACGTGGTACGATCCTATCTACCGGAGCTACAACTTCCAGAAGGCCGAGGTGCATGCTCTGGTAAGTACCTACTTGTGGGAGAGCGTTCTTCGAATTTCCTAGCCTCGCAACCCCCCTGACGCCGGGAGAGAGGTGGACCACCAACTGAAACTGACCGCGTCGTTCTTTTTTTCCCCTCGCAGGAGCACATTGTCCAATGGCACCCGACCATCCTCTCCAAACTAGCCCTCGTTCCCCAAGGCACCATCAACGCGTATAGCCGAGGCGAGAAGGGTGCCCTGTTCGAGCCGGGTAACCCCGTGGTGCTGTTCGCCGGCTGCTCTACCACGACGCCGCCGACGTGCGACGACGAGGCCGAGCGGTTCGCCCGCCAGTGGCGGACTTCTTTCAAGACCTCGTCCTAGCATGTCGAGGGGCGGGAAGAAGCGGAGAACTAGGGGTCTGGTTGCGTCCAATCGACTCCCATCGATCATGAGCACATCTGAACGAATAAGGGCGTCCCGAGGGGCGGAATGGATCTGTTGCGCAGGCCGAGAGGTGGTCAACTCACTACTATCATTAGGGAGGTCAGAGGCGGATTGGTCTGGCCTTTGAGCAGGGCTGGGTAACCCCCCCTCCCCTCCCTCCCCTCCCCTCCACTTCCATCCCCCCTCTTCCCCCCTCCACCTAAACGGCGGGAAGACATCGAAGGAGGCTGGTTGGCATGAAGGCGTTTTTATCCCCCCCCCATTGTGGTAAACGAGAGGAGGGGAGGCGGGATAGGACAGCCTTGGAAACGACGGTCCTTTTCAGCTGGTTGGCGTTGGCGTTTCCTCTCGTTTTGTTTTCCTTTTTTTTTTAATGAGGGTATTTATGTAGTAGTTGGCTATGGTTGGTGTATTAGCTTTTGTTTATTTTTGTTGATCTTATCATAGCACCTGTAGCGAGCATGTTAGATGGTTCAGCTTAAATCTCATGAGACCTTGGCGGGTCCGGACTTGGATCGCTGGCATCCACCCATCTCTACGTCGTAAGAGGCATTTCCGGGGGGCAGTTCAACTCCTACGTTACTTATAGAGCGAGCAGCAACCTGGGCCAGTCGGTTATTCCCGATTCGTCGTGGTTCGTGGGCAGGCGGTGGGATGTCTCGGCGTTCACGTTGCCTCGGCTGGCCGGGGCCCCTCCTCACGAAGCCTGGTGTGGTTTCCACCATTACGGAGTGCGGAGTAGGGCCATCCCTCCCATCCATACCTCGGATCCCGGTCTCCTCGCTCTTTTCGTCCGGGTGGACGAGACGGGCTACGCCGATCTTCTTCTGTGCCTATTACTGCGAGGTTGTGAGAGGATATACCTCCAGCACGTACGACTATCAAGCAGCATATGGAGGTGTACATCGGCCGGGGGTCAGAACCGCAATTATTGCTTTAGCCCCGGTGGGCAGGCAGCTCGGGGCATGTGATTGTCCCGCGGGGAGCCGACGGCGTCTGGCCTCGCTCCCTGGGCACTTATGCTTATTCGGGAATGCTTATTCGGGAATCGCGGATGCTGCTCGACACCCCCTTGTCGTTGCCCTTTTTTTGATCCGTTCCGTCGCCGTCGTCGTCGTCGTCGCCGTCGTCGTCAGCCAGTGGGAAGCAATAGTCTTTTTTTACTGCTCAGTGCTGCTGTGCGACGGTTGCAATCGATACCCTCTTCGCTCCTTTTCCTTTTTTTTATTCTCGCCGCTCCGTTTCCCCTCCTTCTCTTAGGTCCATACGGCCCACAGCTAGCCGATGACATAACCTCACCAGCCGAGGTACACGTTCCTCTCGCAATTTACTTACCTCCTTACCCAGTTTGCCCAATTCCTTGCTCTTCTGCTCTATTCTACTCTGTAGATTCTGCGCTACGAATCTCGCTCGCAGAAGCTACTGCCTACTAGTACTTCCCTGCTTCCCTACTTACCTACGCACATAGGCGCTCCTCCCATATCCTTCTGCCTGCCGGTAGTACCTCCTCCTGCCGCTGCCGCTGCTGCAGCCGATACTCGACCGGAATCCGGCCGGAAGCTCGGCACCGTTCGCAATTGCCGCTGCCGTTAGCGACGCGGTCGCTGCCGCTGCCGCTGCCGCCGCCGCCAATATGCCGGGCACGTCGCGCATGCCCATCAGCCTGATGGACAGCCTCAACAGCGTCCGGCGCAAGAGGCCGGCGGGCAACCCGCTGCTGATGCTCAACCTCGACCTGTGAGTGGCGCGGCGATGTGCTTGACAGAAAGAAAGGGAGACAGACAACGGAGTAGACGGGAAGCTGACCGACGACGCTCGAGCAGCCTGCGCAACATCGTCTTCTTCCTCTTCGTCCTCCGGTGGACGCGGCGCGCGCTGTGGAAGCTCCGGGGCCGCGGGCTGTTCGGCACGCTGGCGGAGGTGTACGGCGACGCGCGGCGGGTGCTGTACGGCTGGTTCCTGCGGGCGCCGGGCGTGCGCAGCAAGGTGCGCCGGCAGGTCGACGAGGCGCTGGCCAAGGTGCAGGCCAAGATGCTGCCGCCGGGGGTGCCGGGCGGACCGGCGCCGGAGGGCGGCGACGACGACGCTTCCGCATCAACAGCGCTGGTGGTGCAGCGGCACCTGGCGCTGCCGCGCGAGGGCTGGACGGCGGAGGCGGTGCGCACCGAGCTGGACGCGCTGGCCGGGCTGGACCACACGCGCTGGGAGGACGGCTACGTCAGCGGGGCGGTGTACCACGGCGAGGACGCGCTGCTGCGGCTGCAGACGGAGGCGTACGGCCGCTTCACGGTGGCCAACCCCATCCACCCGGACGTGTTCCCCGGCGTGCGCAAGATGGAGGCCGAGGTGGTGGCCATGGTGCTGGCCCTGTTCAACGCGCCGCCGGGCGCCGCCGGCACTACCACCAGCGGCGGCACCGAGAGCATCCTGATGGCCTGCCTGAGCGCGCGCCAGAAAGCCCGGGCCGAGCGCGGCGTGACCGAGCCCGAGATGGTGCTGCCCGAGACCGCGCACACGGCCTTCCTCAAGGCCGGCGAGTACTTCGGCATCAAGGTGCGCCTGGCCCCCTGCCCTGCGCCGTCGTACCAGGTCGACGTCAAGCGCGTGGCCCGCCTGATCAACCCCAACACCGTGCTGCTGGTCGGCAGCGCGCCCAACTTCCCGCACGGCATCGTCGACGACATCGCCGCCCTGTCGCGCCTGGCCCTGCGCCGCCGCCTGCCCCTGCACGTCGACTGCTGCCTCGGCTCCTTCCTGGTGCCCTTCCTCGAGCGCGCCGGCTTCGAGACGGTGCCGTTCGACTTCCGCCTGCGCGGCGTCACCAGCATCTCGTGCGACACCCACAAGTACGGCTTCGCGCCCAAGGGCAACAGCACCGTGCTGTACCGCTCCGCCGACCTGCGCACCTACCAGTACTTCGTGGCACCCGCCTGGTCCGGCGGCGTCTACGCCTCGCCCGGCGTGGCCGGCTCGCGGCCCGGCGCGCTGATCGCCGCCTGCTGGGCCAGCCTGATGGCCGTCGGCGAGCAGGGCTACCTCGACTCGTGCGTTCAGATCGTCGGCGCGGCTAAGCGCCTGGCCGAGCGCATCGCCAGCTCGCCCGTCCTGGCCCCCGAGCTCGAGGTGCTGGGCAAGCCGCTCGTGTCCGTCGTGGCCTTCCGCGCCCGCTCGCTCAACGTTTACGACCTGGCCGACGCCATGTCCGCCCGCGGCTGGCACCTCAACGCGCTGCAGAACCCGCCCGCCATCCACGTCGCCTTCACCATGCCCCTGGTCAAGGTAGGCGACCGCCTCGCCGCCGACCTCGAGGCCGCCGTCGAGGCCGAGCGCGAGAAGGCCCGCGTGCGCGCCGTCGAGGGCGCCAGCGCCAGCGGCAAGCCCGGCTCCGGCAAGGCCGTTTCCGGCGCCGACGCCGCCGGCGACACCGCCGCCCTCTACGGCGTGGCGGGCAGTCTGCCCAACAAGAGCGTCGTCGTCGATCTGGCCACCGGCTTCCTCGACCTGATGTACAAGGCCTAACCGGCGCAGTCTCTTCTGTCTCTCCTCTCTCTTCTCTACCCGTCTGTCTGTCTCGGAGGAACGATACCAAAAAGGGGGGGGGAAGGGGGTATTAGATGGACATGAGCATCGCATCACCCCACGGATCTGTGCATACTAACTGGGTCCTATGCATCTGCACGCCCTGCTTTACACAGTCATTCGATAGGCAGCTTTTAGTATGTACCTTGTACATCTGCCCTATTATTGCCCGTTAAATCTTGAGCTGCCTCCGAATTTTTATAATACTCACATAATCACTCAACGTCGACGTATCAACGGATCGCATCCATGCCGTATGTGCCTATCTACCTACTCAAGGTAGACGTGAACGCCTCTCATGCTAGTAAGGCAGGAGGGAAAAAGAAGGAAAGAAAAGACGACAACAAAAACATCATTGATACACGATGCCGTCCCCAGCCCACCCGCCCCCCTCCCCGCGGGCCCGATAACTTCCATAGTGTAGGGATGATAGACCAGACCGATCCAATCCAATCCAATCCAAGCCGATCCAAACACACAAGATACAGATAATAGAGGAGATGGGGACCGAGAACGAGAATAAGAAGAACAAACCGTTCGTCTCTCGTCTTCCCCCGCGCAACTATTGGTTTCCGTTATCCCCAAACGCGCCTGTCCCGATGCTTTGACCCCTTTCTCCGTCCCCCGCCCGTCCCCCGTGCCGGTGCGGGACCCCCCCCCCCCCCCCCCGGGGGGGGCGGGGGGGGGGGTGGGGGGGTGGGGGGGGTGGGTGGGGGGG
>JAKLNC010000091.1:0-14389 GCA_022813145.1 Barbatosphaeria neglecta | reverse complement strand
CCCGTCCCCCTTCCCTTTCCTCTACCCCTCGCACCCCCCCCTTTTTGTTACTGTTCGTTGTTTGTTGTTTTGCCGTTCATGGTTGCTCGTTTTGCTCGTTTTGTGGCGGTTGATGCTGCGGCTGTCGCTGCTGCCGCGACGGTGTATGTATGTATAGGGGGTAGGCAGCAGCCGGACAGCCGGTTCGTGAGATGGGCCGAGTGGCCCTTGGGAGTACATACATGCGTCCGTACAGAGGTGGTTAGTCGAGTAGTGAAAGAGTCGTCTGATGAGTAGAGCACGGCTCGCTGTCGCTAGTATAAAGCAGTGCTAGTGCTGATGCTGGTAGGTGCTGGTGCCCAGGATCTCGGCGACGTCGCCCACCTGTCTCCGCTCCGATACCTCGCGGTCCTTGAGCCGCTTCTGTCCCCTGAAGGCGAGTGGCAGCGTCGTCAATCCTCGGGCTGGGGTCCCCCTCATGACTGCTGATTGCTATTGCAGGGGCTCCGAGGAGCTGGACAAGCGGTTCAGGTGGAGATAGACGTCCGTCCCGTATCTGGAGGTGTCAGCTAGGACCCGGAAGAGGTAGAGTAGGGAAGGGGAAAGGAAGACCTACCCCTCCATGCTGATCAGCTTAAGATCGCCGCCGAAATAGCGCGCGTACAGGCGGGAGATGGGGAGGCCGTAGCCGAAGCCGGCCATGGGGGCCTTGAAGTCGCTCTTGTCGAAGTCCGGGTCCAGGTTGGGGGTGCGGTCGACGGTGGTGTACATGTAGGTCCAGACCAGGGGGATGGCGCTGCGGGGGATGCCGCCGCCCTCGTCGGATATCTTGATGGTGATGTCCTCCTTGCCCTCGGCGACGATGACCTTGGTGACGGGGAACTCCTGCTTGTCCTGGCCGTGGGTCTCGACGACGGCGCGCAGCGAGTTCTTGAGCGTCTCGAAGAGCATGTGCGACAGGTGGCCGGGCACGTACATGAAGTTGAGGCCGGGGTTGCACACCAGCTGGATGCGGGGGGCCTCGAACAGGCCGTAGTGGTCCTCGCACACGAAGCGCGCGTTCTCGATCGCCTCCTGGGCGAGGTCGCGCACGTTGGTGCGGGTGCAGATGATGCCGACGTAGGTCGGGTCGCGGTAGTGGCTCTGGTCCGTCAGGGCGATGTGCTGGCCGATCAGCATGCGGATGCCGATGCGCGACATGTAGAAGCGGTCGAGGAAGGACTGGATGTTGTTGTCGATCTGCATGCGCTGGCGCTTGCGCTTGTACTCGAGGATGCCCTGGGCCATGGTGGTCACCACGCTGTCGTGCCGGCGCTTGATCGTGTGCAGCGTCTGCGCGAACTTCTGGTTGTACAGGTGCAGCTCCGGCGGCCAGTCGCCCGTGTCGTCCACCGCCGCGAAGTAGCGCCGCGCCGACTGGTACTTCTTGGCCCAGGCGACGATGTTGCCATTGCCGCCGGCCTGGCCGCCGGCCTGCCCGTTGGGCCACGACGCGTACCGGCCCTCGTCGATGCTCGGGTTCGGGGTCGCCTCGGGGAGCAGGTGGGCGGTCTTGCCCGAGTGCCGGCCGGGCTTCATCAGGCGGTCGCGCGTGTCTCTGTCCAGCTCGGGCCGCGGCAGCGTCGTGATCTCCTGGGGCAGGGAGTCGCGGTGAGTCACCAGCAGGAATCGGGAGAGAAGGGCGGAAGAGGGGGGGGGGGCGAGGAAGGACGTACCTCGAACGACTGCGCGTACCAGTCGTGGACCTTGCGCACCGAGGGCATCTCGCTGAGGCCGTCGGGCAGGGTCTGCAGCTCCTGCACGCGGTGGGCCAGGCGGATCGGCAACTCCTCGGCTAGGAACTGCGAGGCGCGGAAGAGGGTGCCTGGAGGAGCCGGCCGAGGCACGTGTCAGCACGGCGGGAGAACGGGGGGAGGAGAGGAGGAGGGAAAGAAACGCGCGGGTTCCGACTGGGCGACTGACCGACCGACGGCTTCTCGCCGAACTGGACCATCTGGCGCAGGCTCACGCCGGTGGCGGGGAAGCTGGCATAGTGCTTGATGGTGTCCATCAGCCGCTCCGTCTTCTTCCAAGACATCTCGTCCTACGGCCGCCGCCAGCGAGAGCGGGAAGGCCTGGCCGATTCCCGATTAAACTCTAAGACCGACTCTGGCGCCCGGCCCGCGGTCCCATGGGCGCTGCGACGGCGTGCGAGACTGGGCGCGGTGAGACACGGAGGGCTGGGAAGCTGGAGCTGCCCCGCCGAGCCTGGTCGCAGACCGCAGACCCTCTGCGTCGAAGCCGAGAGTCACAGGTCGGGATGGTATAGCCGAGGCCGAAGCGTCGGCAGCCGCCGGCAGGGAGACGAGGGCGATGACGCAGCGGCAGGTGCAGGGCCCCGAACCAGCACTGCAGACGAGGAGGGATTACGGGAAGGCAAACCCAGGGTCAATTGGCGTCATGGCGGGAGAAGGGCCTGGATGTGGGTGGGAAAGGTGACGAGATACGGATGTGATTTTGTAAAGGATCTAGGTAGAGTCGAGTCGGAGAAGTCGAGTCGGAGCAGTCGAGTCGGAGCAGTCGAGTCAGAGCAGCCGAGTCAGAGCAGCCGAGTCAGAGCAGCCGAGTCAGAGCAGCCGAGTCAGAGTGCCTACTGCCTTAGAGCCCCAGACTTATGGCGCCGTACAGGACCTACAGGGCCTCATCCCGCCGGCCATGTGCCTCTGGCCGGACGTGGCTCCTACCTGAGGTCCCTCGGCAGCAGAAGCAAGAGCCGAACCCAGCCAGCGCCGGCGCAGCGCTGCAGCGGGCGAATAGGGCCCCGGCTCTGCCATCGGTCCCCTGCAGCTGCAGCGATCCCGGCCTGCTGAGAGGACCGCTAACAGCCGGCTAGCAGCGCCCAAACCCCACAACGGCTAGCCCGCGCGTGCCCACGGCGCTGATCTCCCCGCCCCAGGGAGCCCCCCCTCCATCTCCAGAAGGGGCAGCAATACGGCAGCTCGGAGCAGGCACAAAAGATGTGCCTTGGCTACATGCCTTGTAAACAAGGGCATTTGGTCTGAGCCCACGTCTGATCCCATCGAAACGCCTCATCTGAGGACGGGTGCTGGCTGCATGCACGTCGAGATACTCTGCACCTAGCTAGGTGCCTTCGGCGTGGGCCGCCCTCAGGTGATCCAATCCGCCCATCCTCTCCGCTCAACGGCCGCCCCGCTAGACCGCTGAAGCCCAGGGCAGCGACATCCGCTGGACCGGTACCCGCAGCTTGTAGCGGGCAGCTAACTGCTGCACTTCCTCGGGCCATCGGAACCCGCCCGAAGCCACTCACCGCGGCTCTTTCACCGCTTCACCGTGCCGCGGATCGTTCCACGCCCTTCCCTGCCCGTACGACCTTCTGCGCAGGCAGCTAAAGCAAGTCCGGCGTAAGGCAGCCCACAGCCCGCGCTGCGATATCCACCCGCCCACTTCCGCTGCTTCGGACTGACGTAGGAGGCGACGGATGCTGCTGCCCTTCTCAACTGCGGACTACCGGAGAGACTGCGGACCACCTAAGAGAGCACGGGCTACCTGAGAGCTGTCTCGTGAGAACAGCTGATCGCGTGTCCTTCATGAGTCGGCAGCGACAGTTGCAGCCACAGCCGCAGACGTCCTCTCCCCCCCGCGCGGAGCCGCGAGGCTCCGGGCCGCCATGGCCGATGCCGCCGTCTTCGGATGACCGCGACGACGACGCCGGCGTCGCCGCAGTAGGGGAGGCGAGGGCGGAGAGAGAGCAGGACGAGGGCGATGCCGACGACGAGGAGGACGATGACGAGGAGGAAGAAGGCCCTCCGGCCCCGCCGGAGACGCCCCCGCCCCTGTCGCCGGCCAGCCTGGCCAGCCTGGCCAGCCTGGCCTCGCCCATGAGCCGGCACCAGCTGGGCATAGCCACGCCGCGCTCGCCCCTCAGCCGCCAGCTCTCGTCGCCGCCGGCCCTCTCGCCGCTGGCCGGCGACCCCCGGGGCCTCGACAGCACCAGCAGCAGCGGCAGCAGCAGCAACGACGACTACGACGAGCCCGATACGGAGGGCGATGTGCCTGCCTCGGACGGCAGCCGCGCCGAGGACAGCAAGGACGTCCTCGTCGACCGGCTGCACGACCTGATCCGCCGGCTCGGCGTCGGCGAGGCGGGCTCCGGCGCGCCCATGCGCGACGAGGCCATCAGCGCGCTGCACGGCCGCGTCGACGAGATGGAGGAGCTGCTCGCCGGCCGGGACCCGCGCGCTGGGAAGGCCAGCAAGCTTGGCGCGCCGGCCACGCCGTCGCCGCGGCGGAGGCCGAGGCCAGAGGCGGCGAGAAGCAGCAGCGGGGTGGCCAGGACCGCCGGTGCCGTTGCCAGTCCCCGGGTCGGTGCCCTCCCGGCCTTCCTCCGCCCCTCGCCGTCGTCGCGGCCGCGCAGCTTCGTCCTGCTGGACGGCGGTGGCGCCCGGCGCGACGAGCACGACGCGTTCTGGGGCCCGCCCCTCATGCCCTCGCCCTCGTGGCTGCTCAAGTCGCATTTTCTGGTCGACTCCGTGTCCGCCTCCACCGTCCCTCCCCCTGCGGCGGCGGCGGCGGCACCGGAGGCGTCTCGCGAGGCCGAAAAAGAGCAGAGGAAGAAGAGAAGACAGGCGGAGAAGAAGAAAAAGAAGGCAGAGAGGCAGGAGAAGCAGGAGGAGCTGGCCACCTCCTCCGAGCAGCTGGCGCGGGACCTCGCCGCCGCGCTGGAGAACATGCACGCCCGACAGCAGCAGTCTACGGTACGTCCAGCCCAGTCCAGCCCAGTCCAGCCCAGTCCCGCTAGCTCCTTGAGCCCAGGAAAAAGACAGCCCGCTAATCAAGTGTATCCCCCTGCGCAGCAGCTCCACGCCCTCTTTCTCGAGCGCTTCGAGATGGCGGCGCAGCGCATCCTCGAGCTCGAGGCGCGCATCGAGGAACTGTGAGTGCCCCCCCCCCCACCCCCAGCCCTAACTCGGGGCGTCGAGAGGGAGAGAGCTGACTGCCTTACAAAGAGAGGCCAGCGCCCAGGACGGCGAGTCGGAGCTGTCGTACCTGCGGCTGCAGCTGCGCGGCATCGAGGTGCAGTGCCTGTCCTACATGCCCGCCGACGCCGACCCGGAGCTGGCGCAGAGCATCCAGAACTGGAAGGCCGACTGGGCCAGTCTGCGGCGGAAGTGGGCGGCCGGTCGTGAGGGGGGCGGCGAGAAAGGGCAGGGGGGGAGAGGGCCGACGAGGCCTGCTGCGCCCCTGCGTGCGTCGGCCTCGTTGCCTGGGAAAAGGGGGGATTGACTGGCTGATGTACTAACGACTGGAGTGTATTTTGTATGATATCCCCGCTCCGGGGAATGCGAGTGTACATTTACGTTACGAACACGGCAACAGCACAACATGGCATGGGTAGCACGGTGGACGGGCGGGATTGGGAAAGGCCGGCGGTATTTGATCTGTATTCTAGCGTGTAATCTACTTCGTCGTCACGCTTATCAGCCGAACCACGTCGGATGGATCACATCAGACGAACGTGGAGGGACGAACGTGGAGGGACGTAAATATCCACCCCTGTAGCTACCTACATACCTAGTTGCCGTTCCGGTACCATCATCCCAAAAGCGCGAGCTTCGTAAACGCCGCGATGACGGGCGGTGGCGGCGGCTGCTCCGACCTCGCCGCTCCGTCCACGGTGCCCTCTCCCTCCCCACCACCACCGACCTCCCCGTCGACAGCAGGCCCCGAAGAGGGGGAGGCCTGCGGCTTCTGCCCCTGCGAGGGCGGCCAGATCTCCGCGACGGCTGCGATACAAGCCTCGACGAGCTCGGCGACGAGAGCCTCGACGGCGCGGGCCCGCTCGGACATGCCGCGACGCACGAGGCCGACGGTGAGGCGGGCGACCTCGGCCTTGGCGACCTCGACGCGCTCGATGAGCCGCCGCACGCTGTTGACGAGGTACTCCTCCTCGTAGACGGTGCCCTTGCGCCCGCGCGCGCGCTTCTTCTCCTCGCGCCGGCGGCTGCGCTGCAGCGCGCGCGTGCCCGTGGCGGACCCCGTCGTCGAGGAGGAGCCGTCCTTGCCGGTGTAGCGCGTGAACAGGCTGGCGCTGGTGCTCAGGCGCGAGCTGGCGGCGATGGACACGTCGTCGGGCAGGCCGTCGCCGTCGTCGCCGCCGCCGGCGCGCTCGCCCTCGTAGAAGGCCAGGGGGTCCTCGAGGGCCTTGCGGCGCAGCTCCAGGATGCGCGGCACCTGCGCGCGCAGCTGGGCCCGGCAGTCGGCCAGCAGCTCCGTCGACGACGACATGGCCTCGGCTAGGCCCGGGTCCACCGCCGCGGCTAGCAGGTCCGCCCGGCCGCGCTGGGCGGCCACGCGCATCGCGTCGCCGAAGTGGTACCCCTTGCACAGGCAGCGCACGGCGGCCTCGGGTGAATCCAGGTAGTCCAGCTGCACCGCCGCGGCCGACTGGTAGTCCTTGGCCTCGTACAGCGCCTCCGCCAGCGTCCCCGCCAGCTCCGCCAGTGCGGGCCCCGAGAGCGCCGGGTCCGCCTGCAGCTGCGCCGCGAAGAGGCACTCGCGCCACGCCGACGGCCCCGACGACTGGTAGCACCCCGCCGCCTTGTGGTAGTTGCCCAGCGACTCGTACGCCAGCCCGGCCTCCCGGAACTTGGACGTGGCCTCCAGGTGGGCGGCGTACAGCTCCATGATGCTCCTCCGCCGCGCCTCGTCGTACCGGTACAGCCCTAGCGCCGCCTGGTACAGCCCGTGCTTGACCGCGTAGTCGCGCAGCTCCTCGAACGCCCCCAGCGCCTGCAGGTGCGCCAGCGCCTTCTCCCGCCGGCCCAGGTAGTCGTCGATGGCAAACTTGCGCCGCAGCTCCGGCTTGCTGTGGAGCTCCTGGACGAACGGCAGGTACTCGCGGGGGTCCCTCTGCGACTGCTGCGCCACCAGCAGCGTCAGCTCCAGGTTGTACAGCCCGAGCGCGTGGTCGTACAGCCGATTCACGTCCACCAGGAAGCAAATGTGCTCCACCGCCCGCTCCGCCAGCGCCTCGTCCTCCTGCATCAGCCCTGCCACCACCAGCAGGCCCTCGTCGAGCGCCGGCGGCACTCTGCACACGTGTGCGGTGATGATGTTCTGCAGGTTGGCCTTCTTCCGGGCCTGGAGGCTCCCGAGCACGGCGTCGCAGATACCGTTCACCTTGGAGGCCCGTGGCCCGACCGTCGACGGCGGGGCCTTGGAGGGGAGGGTAGTGCCATGGCCGATCAGGTGGGAAAACGGCTGATTTTGAGTCTGAGTCCTTGACGCCGCCGACTTGGTATCTTTGTACATGGTCTGCGTCACGTCCTCGTCCCTGTATACGCATGTTCAGTTTTGATCAGGCGCCCCCCCCCAAAAGCCCGACGACGGCAGACGTACCTCAGGGATGACAAAAAGAGATCAATGGACGAGACGTCCTTCAGCTGGTCCAGGAACAGGCCGACGCGGGAGAGGAACTGGTCCGGCTTGTGGTCGTACAGGATGTTCATATCGACCCTCTGGGTCCGGCAGTGCGCGAACGCCTGCCCATACTCCGCCGCATCGACGAGCTTCCGTATTCCCGCCACGACCAGCCCCCGCGGGTAGATCGTCTCCAGATTGCCGCGCGGCATCTGCAAGACCACGCTCATGTTGGTGGGCATGGCGGTCACTAGTCTGGCTCCCCGCTCAATGCTCCGGCATCTCTCGTCCACTTCCGGGTCGTCCGCGGGCACTTCGAGCTCTAGACAATTGCGAGTAGCGTGAACCGTTAGCACGAAAACGGCCGCAGGCTCGGGAGTCCTGAATATAGCGTTTCTGGCACCTACCGTCTGCACCGCCCAAGTGGATGAACTTGAGCAGGTGGTTACTCGCGGTGAAGATAATATGGTCCGGGGTGACCAAGAAAGAGGTGCAGTTTTTCGCCAGTAGCCGCGTGTTAGCGTAGAGGTGGCCGTTCCTGGACAACCCGACGGCGAGCCGTTCACCTTCGCCACCCTCACCCGCCCCGGCGACTTCGAACCACGGCAGCTGGACGGGGAACTTTGCGACGAAGCCCATCGCTACGCCGCCACCACTGAGGTCGGATACCTTCCCCGAGCGGTCCTGGACACAGAGGCCACCCCTGCTGCTCGAGGTGCTTGCGATCGAGCCCGGTGGGACGTCGAGAGAATCCAAAAGCGTGATCTTGCCCGAAGACAAGTCGAGTGCATACGTGGTCGTTCCCCGTGCTTTTGCCTGCGCCTGATGGAAGACACAAAGCGTGTCCTGTCCCGAAAAGCACACCTGAGAGGCAGAATTCTCGGCCAGGCCGCCGTCGGAGATTTCGAAATTCAGCTTCCCGGCTAGCTTTGGCGCCACGGAGCGGTTTCCCTCCGTCTGCCAGGAGAAGACGTCGACGCCTCGCGCGTGCAGTACCGCCATGAGAGAGTCGTCTTGGGCAAAGGCGACATCGACGACGTTGGCATCGACTGCCACCTCGAATAGGCTCATCGGTGGAGGGACATTGGCCGTCCGGAACGGCGTTACTTTGACCGCCTTCCCGTCGATCACGGCTACCGCGCCATGATCGCGAGGCGGACGCAGCGAGCCTCTGGCGACGCCGAATACGTATTCGGCACTCACAATGGTGTCTATCCGTCCGTTAGAACATATGTACCTAGCGTGCTGGGGTGGAGAAGGGGGCACGAACCAGAAGTGGCTATCGCCAGCCTCAACGGCCGTTCCGGATGCCACGAGACGAGAGAATCTCCGGGCGCGGTGAGAATCTCCTGCTTCAGGTACCAGTGGTAGTTCCCCATCGTCCACAACTGAACCGCGTTCGCATAGTGGACGGCCAGCACCGTGGAATCCGAGTTCCATTCCAGGCCGATACGCTGACCCGCACCCTCGGGCAAGCTCGGGACGCGGTCAGGGGCTCGGAGGGTAAACTGGCCGTGTCGGAGACCATTCCTCTCGAAAAACACGACATCAACCCGGTCAGCGAGGCGCTGGATGCCGGCTATGAGATTACCAGCGGGCCGCCAGCTCAGACTGCTCTCCAGCCCATCCACCGGCTCGCTGACGCTGTCTAGAGCGCCCTCTCGGCTATACACGCGGATGACTCTCCGCGACCCGGCCACGACGGAGCTGACAGCCACGTACGCGCCATCCCCGCGCCAGCTGATCGTGACGCGGCCGTCGTCGTGAGGGCTCAGGATGCCCTCGTCGACCTTTTCAGGGATGGTGGGGTCGCGGAGGGCCTTGGCGCCCTTGCCCCTGAACTGGGTCTCCTTCTTGCCCCAGCCGACGGAGACGTGCTTGGAAGCGGCGAGATCCTGCGGTGCCATGGCTGTCTCAAAGACGCTCTCGAAGCTGCGGCTCATCATCACGATGGTGTCGGTTCCAGTGACGACGACCAGCAGCTCCTCGTCGGGGGCCCATCGGGCGGCGGTGATGCCGGCGTCGAACGAGCCGACAATCTCGATGTGTACGGCTCCAATACCGGCTTCATCCCCATCGGGGCTCCCCAGCCCCTCGTCCTCCGCTTCGCGCACGATAATGATATCGCCGCCGGCGAGAACGAGGCACGTCGTCCGGCCGTCGCTGAAATGGTGGAGATCCAGGACCTTATCCACCGCCAAGTCCGGATTCGGACTGGGCGCATCCCACGATGCGACCTCTCGACATTGCCTGGGCGGGAGATATGAGACGGCGTCAATATGTGTCTGAGACGGAAGAGATAGGTACAGCCAAAAAAAAAAAAAAAGGGGGGGGGAGGGGTAGGGAGAGAGGGGCGGCAAAAGCTATGAGGGGCAGGGCAAGGCTGCTGAACGCAGATCCACTTACAGACTGGAAGACGGAGATGCTGCCGCGCTCGATACAGCTCTCACAAGTTGGATCCTCGCATACTCGCTGGTCGGGCCCAGAGTCGCTAGGATCTCATCCTTGCCTGCATCCCAACACGTCGAGGAGATATCCGCCCAAACTTGAGAGGCCTCTCGGCGGATGGTGCGTAGGTTCCGCATCGGGATGGTATTTTTTCCCCCGTGTAGATTTCAGGTCATGCGGAGGAGCAGAATGGAAAAATTATCTGTGCATCCTCTTCGCCCTCCTCGGGCGTAGGCGACGGTTCGAAAATAGAAATCAGCCCGGATTGGCACGAATGTGGAGGCTTCACTGTAGTTTGCGGTCCGTAGACTCATCGACCTGGCCATAAAATCCTCGAAAAAAAGTGTAGCACATTCTCGTAAGACTCGCACTGTGGCGATACGTCCGGTGGGCACTGGGCTCAGCAGCCATTGTGGTCTCTGCCACGCCCTGGCACTGCCTGACAGCTTATCCATTCAGGGCACTTTACGCGCTAATTCTACAGTGCGAGTCCATATTCCACACTTTGTGAAGTTGTCTCGTGGGAGATGAGCACAAAAACCCGCCGAGTTGCCAGGCTGCATTTCCTCGTGGCAGCCCCTCCTGTCACACGTCGCGTACATACATGTAGTTAGGTGGGTTGGACAACCATGTACAGCTCAGTCGATGTCAGATCACACGGACACGCTGACAGTCTGACCACGGAGATCTCGAACTGCCCATTTCCGCGTCGTATTCTCGTCGGGACAAGAAAACTAGGAGGACATCGCCAGTCCGCTCCTAGAAACATACGATGTGCGATAGAACAGAAAAACTGCACGTGAATATGTGACGGCCGCCCGATATCCAGCAGCTTCCTCTGACGGCATACCCGAGGATCACCAGCTGTTGGATGAACCGATCCCAGCGCGATGACATAGGACGCGTATGAGCATAGCTCAAAAAGGGTATTTTTGATCGACTCTGCTGAGGCATAAGGCGAGATCCGTTTCGCCTTACGTAAGGAGCTGCGCCATAGCCCAAAAGCCAGCGCCCGCGCCCCGCACTAACCCGGATCCTATTCGCGACAGATCGGAAGAGGAGTGAGCAAACCACGTGCCTAACCAATCACTGAGCTGCCTCGGGACTCGAGGGTTCCAGCCAGTGACGCCTGCCATTGACATGCCCCCAGCAGTTTTACAGCGCTATTCCGTATCCGGCCTACTGCTGCCCCAACAGATGGGCCTCGACAAGGAGGCGGTGGCACGGGGCTGACGGCTTCGCTACAGCGCATTGAATGGCGCGGACCCCGGGACTGTAAATAAATCCCAAGCACCGCCCGACGACGGGCAGCTTCAACGGAAACCCCTCCCTCATTGCCAGGCCCGATCAGTGCGGTTCTGCAATTACCGACTTCGGGCACAGCTTGCAATTGCGCTGAAATAGCTGAGCCTTGCATCGCCCTCTAACCAGGTACTGCTAAAGAGCCGGGAAGCGCAGCTCGACCAACAAGGAACAGCCACGGAACCGAACACCACATTACCTGCCTCCCTACCTAAGCAGGATGGACGTGGCGTACAACCAGCACTCGCAGCACGCCCGCCGCAAGAACCGCTCCAGCACGAACCTCAACCACCTGACCCTCGCGCCGCTCACCACCCGTCTGCCCCTGGCCGACCAGGACGACTACTTCCCCGCCGTCTCCGACGCCGCGCCGCCGCTGCATACCACGTCTTACCTGAGGGGCAAGTCGGCCCCCGCGACCCCAGCGCTGCTCTCCCGCTCGCCGGTGCGGTCCCGGTCGCACGACCGGAGGCTAGCCACCCTCGGCGGCGCCGGCGGCAATGGCAACGGCAATGGCGGTGGTGGGGGTACGACATCCCTTATCAAGAGCAGGTCAACTACGCATCTCTCGGCATCCCAGTCGCGTCACAGCGGCAACGGGCACGGCCACAGCCGCCGCGGGGGATCCGGCGCTGCGTCGCCGCGCACGAGGCGGCGGCGGGGGGACGACACCGACAAGGACAAAGAGCGGGAGCGGAGCGACAGCGACTGGCTGCTCCGCGCCGGCGCCCTGATCAGCAACGAGACGCGCGAGAGCAAGGGCCAGAGCTGGCTGGTCACGCGCGAGAGCTCCACTAGCCTGGTGGGCATGCGCGACGCCGAGGAGGAGGTGCTCGAGCGGGAGTGGGCCCGGGAGCGGGAGCTCGCCAGCCGCGAGGCCAGCCGCCGCGGGAGCCTGGCCCCGGGTGCGCCGGGAGCAGACGACGCCGCGTCGCTGTATTACTCCCCACCCGGCAGCCGGCTGGCCAGCCGGCCCCACAGCAGGGTAGGCAGCCGCACGCAGATGCTCACGCCGGCCGAGCGGCGCTCGCTCGAGCTGCAGCAGGGGGGAGGCTACTTCGACCGGCCCCCCTACGATCTCGGCGAGGATAAGGACGAGGTCGGAGAGGACTTCGGCCCCGGGCCGGACTTCGTCAACCTGGACGAGGCGCTCGAGGCCGTCGAGCTACGGGCTGACACGACGGTCGAAGATGAGGACCACGTCCGCAGGCTCGTGAAGAGGGAAAAGGCCGGCCTGGGGTCGTGGTTCGGCAACATCATCGGCTGGCCGCTGTTCGCGGTCCAGGAGAACGACGAGGAAAATTCCGACAACGGCGGCTCCGATGAGGATGACGATGAGGATGACGACGACGACGAAGACGCCGTCGACGGCGTAATGGAAGGTGAGGGGGGAGTGGGCATGCGCGCTAGGCGGCGCTTCAGCGCGCGCCAGTTCGAGGGCGTCTCCGACATTACGGAAGACAGCATCCCGCCGCCGCGGCCGAACGAGGGCGGCTGGCAGGATGCCGCCTGGCTGTTAAGCGTGGCCTCCAAGGTTATCCTCTGAGAGAGGGATCACGGTCTGCTTCGTACGCTACGTCGGTAACGAACGCTACGCTCCGTGATAAAATCTGCAGCCAGCATTTTGTTCGACGAATTCTGCGCCCGCCCCCCCTCATGCCCAAGCAGCGATGCCGGAGCGGAGAGATCAAGAAGCCAAGTGCTTCTCCGTATTCCGCAAGGGAGAAAAAAAGAGAGAGCCCACAAGACGTGCTCGCCCAGCCTGTCTACCAGTTGGGAAGGGTGTGGGAAGAGCCGTGTGCGGCTTCTATTCTGGTCCGCCTCCTCACTCGCACGTCGCTATATCCACACGTCGCCGTCTTCGGCCGGATATCTCAAGCCGGGCAGCTGCCGCAACCAACCTGCCATCACCAAGACTTAAGGCAAGGTTACATACACGCCTTGGCCTTGGGTACACCACCTACCTACCTACCTAGTCTAGAGGTTTCTAGCTGAAGAGAAACCGGGAGGGGAACAGAATTACTACCTTCTCTCGGTGTCTGCTCTGCAGAGAGGGTTGACCCTCCCTTCTTCTTTTCTACTTCTTTGTTTTGTGGGCAGCACGGTGGTGAACGGCGTTTGGGCTGGCAGCATACACGTGACTGGGTTGGGAAACACAAGAGGGTTGGTTGGCTAGTCGGGCTGGTTCAGTTCACCTTTTGCTCCCTTCCCCCTTCCCCCCAAAAAGAAGGCAACACCATTCAGAGATGGCTCACCACGGAAATTCGGGCTTCACGATGGTGGCATCTCTCTCCGTCCCCATCTCTCTTAGAAGGTTCTAGTAATATGGAGACACTTTCGAAAGCGGTGGGCAGGGCACAGTAGGCAGCCATACAAGTAGTCAGCCCATCGCTGATCCCTAGAGCCCGCCAGTTCTCTCCCTTTTGGGGGACGAGAGTTGTCGTGATAGGCCCGGCGTGTCCGGGGATCAGGATTCCCATAAATCTACTGGCTTAGAAGGCGGTCCAAAAACAGGTTTTGGGCGTGTCACTATGCAGTCTGCATGCAGCCCCCGGCGGCATTTCAATCTGTCTACTTACTGTAGGTACACTGCCTACATCTCTGTCCCTCGTCTGTATCGACCCAACCAATCCGGAGCCGGCGAGGATCTGCTAATCAGTGAGAGAGGGAGGGGATAAAGTGAAGAATAAAAGCCAAGTAGTCCCATGAAACCCGTCGTGAGAATCTCGATGCCCTGCCCGGTGGGGAGAGGAGGGGAAGAGGAATGAGGGGGGGAAAGAGGGCGGCGGGGATGAGAGAGAAGCGAGGAACGAGGAAGGAGAGGAACCCGCTCGGCTTGGTACTCGTACCAACCCGGAATACGGAGCAAGTACCTACAACTACCTAGTCAAACTGCCCATGTCATGGATGCCTTCCCACAAACACTTTGGCCACGGGGTGGAAAAAGTCGCAGGGAACAGATCCCGTTTTTCTGGTCACCGTGTGGCCTGAACAGCCGGGCACCGGGCCAGTGGAACGCCTGCCGATGCCATTTCGAGACGGGTTTCCTTATCGATTAGGCGGAGCTGGACTCTCGTTCCCCGATGATGCTGCCAACCCTAGGCCGAGAGTGTGGGAGAAAAAAGAAAAGATTTTTTTTTTGGGAGGGGGGGGGGGGGGGGGGGGGGGTTGGGACACCGCGGCGTGGACCGGCGGGGGGAGGGGGGGCGTGTTAGCAAAGCGGAAAAAATGATTGGAGGGG